>CAUOFW020005380.1:127739-178262 GCA_963454935.2 Ilex paraguariensis
AAAAAAAAAACCAAGCACAGTTCACGTTACAAATAAAAAAATTCACTCAGAAACAATATAAGCACAGCTCACCTTATTGACCTAGAAACATACCATGTTCAAAAAACTGGGAGGTGATCATGTCAGGTGTGCAACTATAGCAACCATCATCACTTTCAAAATTAGTTTAGATTCAATGTGAAACTCAATATCCTTTCCACTGCCACCAGGTTCAATGGAAATTATATAATAAAGATCCCATTGAAAACAAAATTAGAGAGCTGCAAAAGTAAAGAGTAGTATTGTACGATACGTGATAAGTATCGTACGATACGTCACGATACACCTGAAAAATAATATGTATCGTATCTCTGTATCGTTTTTGTACCATATCATACGATACACGATACGATACATACGATACGATATGCCCGATACGTACGATGATTCTTTTTTTTTTTTTCTTTTTTTGGGGTTGAAATAATATCGTTTTACTCTAGGACTTATTTTTAAATCACTAGCTAATGAAACAACGTCGTTTCAGTGGTTATAGTTTTAAAAAAATAAATAAAGTCTAATGTTAATGTTGTTCAATTAAATTAAAAATTCCTAATTAATATTAAAATTGTTCAAGCAGTTGATGTTGGAAGTTTTAATTAGATGTCGTTGCATTTTGATATTACTGAACAGTCTGAACTATGTAGAAAACTTGAATAGTTTGTAGAATATTAATGAAATACTATGTTATTATGAGTCTATGATTTTTTTATAAAGGTATAGACATATTTTATTAATAATTATTTAAAAATTAAAATTACACGTACCTTACGATACACGATACGATACAATACACTATTTTTAAAAAACGATACGCCTTCTGATACACGATTTGACAACCATGGTAAAGACTAAGATACATAAAAGTAAGTCTAAAACAAAATCATTACAAAGAGTATGAGATGGAAATTGAAAGTCTACAATCAAACTTTTATGGAGATACTATGCAGTTGTAATATAAAAGGGAAATAATAACAAAGGGAAAAGTGGCAGTTGGTAAAAGTTTAACCGTTAAAATTTGGAGACATTAATAAAATTGCATTAAGAAAGCACAATTGATTGAGTATCTTAAAGTAGTTACCTTCAGAGTATAGCAGCAAGGAATGTTCCAGTCCCCTTTAATTGCCTTTGACCCGCAGCAAATTCACCTAAGAATGTAGTCCCAATGAGCAAAGTCGATACCCACTAAAATACAGAGGTAAAATTAGTAGAGACTTCAATCTAGCATCAATATTGTCACTAGCATCATAGCGTCACTAGCATCAATATTGNGGTTATAGTTTTAAAAAAATAAATAAAGTCTAATGTTAATGTTGTTCAATTAAATTAAAAATTCCTAATTAATATTAAAATTGTTCAAGCAGTTGATGTTGGAAGTTTTAATTAGATGTCGTTGCATTTTGATATTACTGAACAGTCTGAACTATGTAGAAAACTTGAATAGTTTGTAGAATATTAATGAAATACTATGTTATTATGAGTCTATGATTTTTTTATAAAGGTATAGACATATTTTATTAATAATTATTTAAAAATTAAAATTACACGTACCTTACGATACACGATACGATACAATACACTATTTTTAAAAAACGATACGCCTTCTGATACACGATTTGACAACCATGGTAAAGACTAAGATACATAAAAGTAAGTCTAAAACAAAATCATTACAAAGAGTATGAGATGGAAATTGAAAGTCTACAATCAAACTTTTATGGAGATACTATGCAGTTGTAATATAAAAGGGAAATAATAACAAAGGGAAAAGTGGCAGTTGGTAAAAGTTTAACCGTTAAAATTTGGAGACATTAATAAAATTGCATTAAGAAAGCACAATTGATTGAGTATCTTAAAGTAGTTACCTTCAGAGTATAGCAGCAAGGAATGTTCCAGTCCCCTTTAATTGCCTTTGACCCGCAGCAAATTCACCTAAGAATGTAGTCCCAATGAGCAAAGTCGATACCCACTAAAATACAGAGGTAAAATTAGTAGAGACTTCAATCTAGCATCAATATTGTCACTAGCATCATAGCGTCACTAGCATCAATATCGTCACTATCATTAATATCAATATCATCAATAAGAAAACCTTTAGGCTTATTATCCAGGACCTTGTTCAGAAATACCGTAATGAAATGAACATAGGAGTTTGTCGCTAGGTATTTGACCAAATAGGATCGTCCAATTCCTATAGAACCCGTNGAATATTAATGAAATACTATGTTATTATGAGTCTATGATTTTTTTATAAAGGTATAGACATATTTTATTAATAATTATTTAAAAATTAAAATTACACGTACCTTACGATACACGATACGATACAATACACTATTTTTAAAAAACGATACGCCTTCTGATACATGATTTGACAACCATGGTAAAGACTAAGATACATAAAAGTAAGTCTAAAACAAAATCATTACAAAGAGTATGAGATGGAAATTGAAAGTCTACAATCAAACTTTTATGGAGATACTATGCAGTTGTAATATAAAAGGGAAATAATAACAATGGGAAAAGTGGCAGTTGGTAAAAGTTTAACCGTTAAAATTTGGAGACATTAATAAAATTGCATTAAGAAAGCACAATTGATTGAGTATCTTAAAGTAGTTACCTTCAGAGTATAGCAGCAAGGAATGTTCCAGTCCCCTTTAATTGCCTTTGACCCGCAGCAAATTCACCTAAGAATGTAGTCCCAATGAGCAAAGTCGATACCCACTAAAATACAGAGGTAAAATTAGTAGAGACTTCAATCTAGCATCAATATTGTCACTAGCATCATAGCGTCACTAGCATCAATATCGTCACTATCATTAATATCAATATCATCAATAAGAAAACCTTTAGGCTTATTATCCAGGACCTTGTTCAGAAATACCGTAATGAAATGAACATAGGAATTTGTCGCTAGGTATTTGACCAAATAGGATCATCCAGTTCCTATAGAACCTATCACTAAAAAAAATTGTTTAATTGTACTTTGAATATCTTCTTGGTTTAGGATGTCCGAAGTACCAACCTCCATCCAAGGCTAAGTAGCAGAAGCAGTGGAGGAATCTTCCTGGCTGCAATAAAAAGGTACAAATTGAACTGTCAGTAACAAATAGATCAGAGGTAGAAATACAATCAAAGGTTAAACGTGTGGAGCGACATGGATCCTTTAGTTTGGTTGAATTCATAGCACCAAGAAATTCAGCCCTCCATTTGTACATTACCACACTATCCAATAGGCAATGCACATAATAGAAAGTCATCGCTTTGGTTGAGCTCATAGCACCAAGAATTCAACCTTTCATTTGAACTTTACCAAAGTACCAAACTATCCAATAGGCAATGCACACAATAGAAAACAACCAACAACAACAACACCAAAACCGCCAACACCCATAAATAAATCAAATACCATTAAATTGATCAAAAATAATCAAAAGATGTACACTGATCATAGATTGAAGAAGCATAAAACCTTGACTAGTTATGCTTCATGGCACATCGACCAAGCATAAAACATTACCTGCCACAGCAATGTTAACTTTTTATACCTAGCCAATCGTTAAATACTCCATTCAATTTTTTTTTAAAAAATAATGAGAAGAAATGGAAAAAAAAAAAAGTAATGTCAATAGCCATTTTAACCAAATCTCAAGGCTGATGGCTTTGGTAATGGGGGAGAGGAGGAAGGGGCGGCGTTGGGAGCTAGTAACGGCGTACGAATGGTAGATGGCAAGGTGCACTGAAAGCCCATGAGAATAAAGCCCTAACTAATAGAATNCTGCCACAGCAATGTTAACTTTTTATACCTAGCCAATCGTTAAATACTCCATTCAATTTTTTAAAAAAAATAATGAGAAGAAATGGCAAAAAAAAAGGAATGTCAATAGCCATTTTAACCAAATCTCAAGGCTGATGGCTTTGGTAATGGGGGAGAGGAGGAAGGGGCGGCGTTGGGAGCTAGTAACGGCGTACGAATGGTAGATGGCAAGGTGCACTGAAAGCCCATGAGAATAAAGCCCTAACTAATAGAATATTTCAACATATCATGATCAACAAAACCAAAAATCGAACCCATTTGAGGATGCAGTGGGTCGAGGAGGTCGATAAGAATCCAAAAATATTATAGTCTGGTGGTCATAGGGCAGGGCAGGCAGTGGTTGGTAGCTGTGGGGTGGGGGCGAGGGTGTTGATTGGTGTCGAATGTCGATAATTAACTACCAAAATAATAGAAAAATATGGCAGCAACAAAATCACAGACACTGACCCTAAATTTGACAAATTAAGACCCCAAAAGTATGAGGGTTTGGTTGTCGTGGTGGGGGACAGACGGTGCTTGCCGACTGAGGAGTTGGGTGGAGAGTGTGTGTCTGTGAGAGAGAGTGAGAGAGAGAAGTGATGAGCATAGCAAGAGAGATAGAGAGAGAGACGCGTACCTAGGCTGGCTTCGACTGGCGAAAAGAGGGAGACAGGAGGGAGAGAGAGAGAAGAATATTGCCCAAAAGTATTCAGGCTGCGATTGGCACGACTGGCAACGTGACTTGGGGCTGTGATGGGGATGATTTAGGAAGGAGATCAGATAGATCACATGATTGACGGGAGAGAGATCGCGTGATTCAGGAGATTTGGGGGACAGAGATTGTTCGTTTGGAAAGGACTAGTTGGTGCATGCGCGAATTTGGACACCAACTATTTTAATTTTTTTTTTTTTAAATAGATAAATTTGATTAATTTTTTTTATATAGGCATTGTTATTTATTGGACATGGTTATTAAATTTTATAGGACTTATTTGTCTACTTGTTCCCTTATTAGTGGATGATTATACAAAATGGTACTGTTGACATGGAATAATTATTACGCTCAAAAATTTTCTCATATTTGCAGTTAAAAAAATGAATTGTAATATATTTAAAAACTGTAGTGTTTAATTTTAATAAATGATTAATAGTTGGATTACTAACGATTTCTTGGACTAATAAAAAGTTATTATAATAAATTATTATTGTATTTTTATCTTTTTAAGAATAGTATTATCAATTATANTAGATGAAAAGAAGAAGAAATCAGAAGAATCTGGGAATCCTAGAAAAATAAAAATAAAAATAGAAACGCAGAAGAAGCAGAATCAGAAGAAGAAGGAGAATGAGAGAAAAGAAGAACATACATGTGTTCTATCGAAGAAGAAGGCCGNATTTCTTGGACTAATAAAAAGTTATTATAATAAATTATTATTGTATTTTTATCTTTTTAAGAATAGTATTATCAATTATATTTTTTTGACAAGTATTGACATTCGAAAGTAGTATATAGATTATTACATCTATGCAAATATTTTTTTTTAGTAAAATTGGATATGCACTACGTACTTATAAACAGATATTGTAATTTGGTGATTATTTAATAAAATTGAGAAGAAATTCATATGCTAAATGTTAAATCATCTATAATCATCTTATTCGAGTTTAGAATGGATATCTATATTAGCNCGAAGGAGAAGTTCTATCAAAGAAGAAGACAGAAATAACATATCTGGGCTTTCTGGTGAAGAAGAATAGAAATAGAGAGAAGAAGAAAAGAACAGAGAAGAAGGAGAGAAGGGGCAAACCTGTTCAAAGAAGTTGTCGGTCTTCTGTTGAGACTTATTCAGGAAGGAGAGAAGCAGCAACAAGTCATTGTTTAGTTGGGACAAGGGGCAATTGGATGTATGGGCATATCACAATGTTATTCCAATTGCCCCACTCCAATGGTCCATAATAAATAAATAAAAAGCAACTTAAAAAAACTTAATAAAAGCGTTCGCTTTTCTCGCCTTTCGCTTAAGCAACAATTGCTCGCTTTCTCGGTTTTGCTTCGTTTGGAATGCTCAAGGCGAAGGGGTCTCGGTTCTCACCTAGATNAATTAAAAGTCAAACAACAAATTTATTAGTTGCATTAAAACAACTAATAAAAAATTCTTCAAAAAAGGATAAACTAGATATTATTGAAATTTTGAAGGATAAATAAGAAAATAAAAATATTTTCTCTTAAACCACTTTTATTAGTAGTATGTATAGATATAATTTGAGGAGATAGTTGTGGAATAATTGTAGGCGTGATTAATGGTAATTAAAAATGTGATTTTTTTGGGCGGGAGAAAATTTTTAGGACTCATTTTGGTTCATTGGATTAATTAAATTTGAAATAATCTGAACCATTTTTTATGTTGGGGTAACGTAATTCGCCAAATAATTTTTTGTTTAATCTTGAAATGATTTGAGCAACTGACCTATGCTCAAAGGCACTAAATAATACAAAATAATTGTTAAAGAAAGTGAAAGTATGTCAACCTAGATATTAAACAGGCCAAGAAAAATGTATGAATAGTTATTATTTATAAAATCAAAACTGATAGTCCAAAGCTCAATATGTTTTCGAACAAATTGCAAACACGACCTGACAATAAAATATAGCAGATGATAACGCAGGAACAAATATCCAACTGAATGATGTAGTACATATGCTTAACAGTAAAAGGGACATAAACCTTGACTAAAAAATAAATCTTTTTCTTTTTTCTTAACACCCAAAAAGTGTGGTAAAGAAATTCAATTTAAAACAAAAGGCCACCACACACCTCTTTCAAAACCAACGCCATTTAGCACCACCTCCGACCACCATAAATAAACCTTATCCAACATAATAGAGATCAAAATCATCAAATATCAAATAATCCAACCTATGTTCACCATCGCTTTCATCACCACCAGCCCATTGCCACTGTCACTACCCAAAATATCCAAACTACAATCATAAACGATTAATTAAATATCTAAACCAGAAGCAGTATTAAAAAACCAAAATTGAACTAAAATTTCAAACCACAATGACTGCAAGCAGTTAATATGTCACCTCATTTCCATCAGTAATTGAACAAATAAAGGCTTGAAAACCAAACCAACATCACATGGAAGTAATCCAAATAACCTAATTTAGCATACAGATCCAACAAAGTTGTCCCAACAATCCCATTATTAATACTTCTATTTATAAATGTTTGATTAAGCTTTGCATTTCCCTTACAAAATATGTCAAATATCCTCATGCTTCAAGACCCACCGCAAAAGCCAAGCAGTTCCTTCAACTCTAAACCCATCTTTTTAAGAAAGCATTATAGTTAATTAATTTAAACCTTCAGCTAACATAACATTTCGGAAATACTCTGAAATTGATGGTACAAGAAACAATGGAGTAGGTGTGAACNCAGCTAACATAACATTTCGGAAATACTCTGAAATTGATGGTACAAGAAACAATGGAGTGGGTGTGAACCATATGTTAAGGTGTTGTGTGTGAAAGATGCCTATGTAAATGAACAATGAAGTGATAAAGAAGATAAGAATTTAAGTGGTTCACCAAGCTGAACAGCTTGGCTTGTATACTATCAATGGAGTTTCTTGCTCCTGTGTTCGTTGTATTGCTTGCAGAGGAAGAAGCGAGTGAGTATAAAGAATTCAATCCCCTTTTCTGTAGGGGAATCTCCCTTATTTATACAAGCATGGGTTTTGTTCTTATTCAAGATTGTGTCATTCCCTCAATCTGTTGGAATCATTCAGAAAATATTTGGCTCAATGTTATTTAATACGTAAAGTAAATCGAAACAAAAAAGTCTCTTGAAGCCTAGGTGAGAAGCGAGAGGCAAAGCGAACGTTTTATTGAAATGAAGCGAACAGTGAAAAACTACAAGCAAAAATAGAAACGGGTAGATGTAGAGCATATTAATCAAACAACTTAAAATCACATAAACAGAATCAGCATTAAGCAGAAACAGAAAAAAAAAAAAAAACAAAATAAGCAGAAGCAGAAAACAAAAGTAGAATAAACAAAAATAGAGAAGAAACATAATAAGCAGAAACAGAAACAAAAACAGCAGAAGTAGAAGCAGAAAACAGAAACAAAAGCAGAACCAAAAGAAGTAGATGAAAAGAAGAAGAAATCAGAAGAATCTGGGAATCCTAGAAAAATAAAAATAAAAATAGAAACGCAGAAGAAGCAGAATCAGAAGAAGAAGGAGAATGAGAGAAAAGAAGAACATACATGTGTTCTATCGAAGAAGAAGGCCGCAGCAGAAGCAACAACAGATTTGGTTTTGTCGAAGGAGAAGTTCTATCAAAGAAGAAGACAGAAATAACATATCTGGGCTTTCTGGTGAAGAAGAATAGAAATAGAGAGAAGAAGAAAAGAACAGAGAAGAAGGAGAGAAGGGGCAAACCTGTTCAAAGAAGTTGTCGGTCTTCTGTTGAGACTTATTCAGGAAGGAGAGAAGCAGCAACAAGTCATTGTTTAGTTGGGACAAGGGGCAATTGGATGTATGGGCATATCACAATGTTATTCCAATTGCCCCACTCCAATGGTCCATAATAAATAAATAAAAAGCAACTTAAAAAAACTTAATAAAAGCGTTCGCTTTTCTCGCCTTTCGCTTAAGCAACAATTGCTCGCTTTCTCGGTTTTGCTTCGTTTGGAATGCTCAAGGCGAAGGGGTCTCGGTTCTCACCTAGATAAGCTTTTCACAACACTGATTTGGTCGTTAAGGAAAATCCTAACCAATGGCCACGTGAGCTTCTAGAAGTAGTGAGGTGGCATCCTTGAGGTAATGGCTTGATGCCCAAGGCAACATTGGCTAGTGGAACTCCTCTTCTGCTCCCGTAGGTATTTCTAAGTTAGTGTGATGATGGTCGAGCTGCTTGGATATCCCTTGCTTATCTAGGAGTTAGAACACTTGTGTTGGATGGCTCAAGTCAAGTCGGTTGAACTGAGATATATAATTCTAAGCTGCGATAATTTTGGTTGAGCTGTAGTTTTTGGTATCATCAAAAATCATCCTTGATGTACTTTATTTATAACTACATTGACCTAACATCGTCCAGTAACTACATTTCTTTCTGGTGTATTATCCAACAATGTCCTACAATATATATAATTGAATTCCAATGTGAAACTTGTTTAGTAGAACGCCAATTTTCAAAAAATTTTTGCATTTCATCTTGAACTTGTTTTCCAATGTTGAGCAAATAAAGCTTTGCGCACACACAAATAAAATAGGCACAATTGCAACGCAATCCCCATTAACATGGGATCCCCAAATTCACAAAACCCACAAACAAACAAAATATCTAGCCCAAAAAATAAAATAAAACCTCAAATTTAGAGAAATCATGACAAAATTCAAACACAAATAGTTCAAATAGGAACAACATAAATTTGAAGGAGTGAACTAAAAACCTTTCTTCAGCCACACTTTCGTTTTTGGCCAAAAATGTCGACTCCCTCCCCCCTTGTTCTTTCTTCTCTTTTGGATGGTGTATCTTTAATCACATCATGACCCATCATCCTCTTGATCCCCAAGGATTAAACCTGTATAAAGGCACATGGTAGAAACTGTTAGAAACAATGGTATATTTATTTAAAAAACCATTAAGTATTTAATGAGAAATTGTTATACTTTTTATGACTTTGGGGAGCAATTGAAAAGGTTGTCAAAGTCTTTGTGACTTTTGTGAGCAATTGAAAAGATTTGAAGTAAATATGACATTAAAGATTACTAATTTAAAATCGGTGACTTTTGATTAAAGATACCAATCCAAATAGTTACATCTTTTCATAAATTTATCATTAGGACTTCTGGTTAAAAAACACCATTACAAATAGTTATAACTTTTCATAAAGTCATTATTGATATCTCTTGGACTAAAAGACACCATTTCAAATTCTTGTACCTTTTTATAAAGTCATCATTGATACCCTTTGGACTAAAATGTACTATTATAAATGGTTACACCCTTTATGAAAAGCCACTAGTGAGTCTATAAATAAATGATTTCTNAATCAAACAACTTAAAATCACATAAACAGAATCAGCATTAAGCAGAAACAGAAAAAAAAAAAAAAACAAAATAAGCAGAAGCAGAAAACAAAAGTAGAATAAACAAAAATAGAGAAGAAACATAATAAGCAGAAACAGAAACAAAAACAGCAGAAGTAGAAGCAGAAAACAGAAACAAANTCTTCTCTTTCTACATATTGCTGCATTATTATTTCAAATTCAGTTCAAGTATAGACTCAAAATTGTGTTTGTTAAAGTCTTGGAGATTGAAGTGCTGCATCTTCAAGAATGAAATCCATTCTATCTTGAGAGACAATTG
This sequence comes from Ilex paraguariensis, assembly GCA_963454935.2. Taxonomy (NCBI): domain Eukaryota; kingdom Viridiplantae; phylum Streptophyta; class Magnoliopsida; order Aquifoliales; family Aquifoliaceae; genus Ilex; species Ilex paraguariensis. Next base: position 137,956 of record CAUOFW020005380.1, read on the forward strand.
CTTATCAACTTTAAACACCGAAAAGGCAGTAAATCTTTCTTAAGGAAACTGTGATCACACTGGATTCAGATTATTGTTTTTATCATTGGATTTCTAGTTTTTTGGGTTTTACTATTCATGTTGTTCTGCGTCAATGTAAGTGCACTGGTTTTGATTTTTATATATTCTATTTAGATTAATGCATAAGTTAGACTTTATACAGTTTAATATAATCTAATTATATACACATTTTCTATAGCATAAACTATAATTAGCTACCAACTCCTCCTCATATGTACATTATATTTTATTTTGTTTTTTAATTTTGCATCTTTCACATAGAATATCCATCATGTTGGAAGTCCACATATTGTGGTTAAATCTCATCTTGAGAAACAACCAAATTGCCAAAAGATATCATTAATAAACCGAAAATCTTGCATAATTTGAGGCATAACCAATGGAAAGTTTTTAAAGGGAAATAAAATTTTGGAAGATGATATCATCCCTTAGAACAAAAAATTGAACAGATCCAGACCGTTTTAACAGATTGATAAATTTAAAGATTTTAAAATTTGTCATACTCTATGTAACACCCCGATATTTTTTCTCTTTTTTTTTAAAAAAAAAACTAGGGTGTGAGTAGGGAATAAAATTACACCGAACTTACAATAATATTCCTTATATTATTTTATTTTTATGTACAAGTATATTATCCTCACAAGATCATTTCAAATATTCTTGACATAACATAAAGAGAAATAATAATAGCAGACTCTATCCTTTCAGCCTATCCTCTAGCTTAACTTCATATATCTGAAAAATGTTAAATGAGGATGAGCTCACTAGCTCAGTAGGATAACGTTTATCAATGACTACCAAGGTTTTAAAACAATGCATAATATAATTAAACCACGAATAAATGCAGGAATATGTCAAAGTAACGAATCAAATAAATAAATAAATTTCAGCACATATCGATCATATCAATCCGTCAATTTTCTGGTCCACACATGAATTGTCTCATGAGAAAACTTTGGGATCTTGCACCCTAGAGAACCCAATGCCCTTCTTGCTTTTTTGGAAACACCAATACCGGAAATTATATGGTGCCACACAGGCGACCACAGCAATCAATACTACTAATCAGTGAACCCAATGACTAGTAGAAATCCTATGAATCCTCGCAAGGATCACGAATCTACTAACTCTCTGCCCTCGATTATGTGCATTCATACTAATTTCATCAAAATCACAAAAATAAAGTCATATCATAGTCAGACCCCACCACAAATCAACATTAAATATTAAAAATGAAATAAACATTTATTATGCAACATGATTTCATGAGATAATTAGGGTCTCGATAAAAATACAATATGTGCATGATAACAATTTATTTATAAAACTTCAGTTTGACCCCATGATTATAACAATATAATATTACATTATATAATTAAAAATAAATTTGATATGAAACCCCCAAATATGCATAAAATGCATCAATGATAGTAAAAGATAAAAGAAACCCTACATTTGTTTTGACTTCAACTCGATATCGTGTACTGTGATAACAAAAATAATATTTTTTAGAATAACAGTAGATAATAAGAGGTCAGTTAAGTTAAAATAAATTCTAAAATAACTAAAAAAATAATGATACTTAAATTTGATTCAAAAATATTTAATGAGGATCAACTTTAAGAAACTAGAACTAATAAAATTTACTAAATAATAACTAAAAACCTTACCCAAATTTTAATCATAACCGCAAGCTCTTAGGTGAATAAAATTTTGACCCTTTTTTTCTCTTTTCNGGGATATCTTGTACGCATATCTGCTTCTAATTCTCACGTGGCTCCTTCAATACCATGATATTGCCATAGCACCTTTACAAGTGGTATGACCTTGTTATGTAATACCTACTCCTTGGTGTCGAGAATCTGCACAGGTTACTCTTCGTACGTTCAATTNAAGGCCAAATGACAGGCTATTTATAGTCAAGCCTTGGCTTCCTTTATGTCACCCATGATGCAAGTTGCTTACATCACATGGACATTTGTCCATTTGGTTGTCGTTTCTTTTTTTTTTTCTGCACGTTTTAAAATCTTATAAGATCTTGCAACGAAAATCTATAACAAGACATTTATTCTTTCCCATANCTTCCAATCGATGACGTGAGACACATCTGGTTCACATTTCCTTAACATGGATACATGAAAACACATCATGTATTCCTGATAATTGAGCTGGCAAGGCAAGCCGATAAGCTACATTTCCAATGCGTTGTGTTACCTCGAAGGGTTCAATGTATCTAGGAGTCNTTATAAGATCTTGCAACAAAAATCTGTAACAGGACATTGATTCTTTCCCAGATATATACGGATGTATAGATATTTATAGATATGTTCGTTTATTATATGATCACGAAATTTGACCTATATTATAGTCATTTGACTCATTTTCACATGAAGAATCTATATTTGAGGTCCATTTGTTCATAAAATTTTTATTATTTATATATATATTTAAAAATTATTTTNAGATATTCCTTTCCTAGGGGATACCTTCAAGAATACGTAATCACCTTCTTGAAATTTCAAAGGCCTTCTCCTTTGATCTGCATAACTCTTTTGTCAACTTTGAGCCGTGCGTAATTGATCCCGAGCTACTTGGATCTTCTTAGTGGTTTCTCGGACAATTTCTGGACCTAATAAAATGTTTTCACTAGTTTTAGCCATAGAGGTAATCTACAAGATCGTCCGTATAAAGTTTCATACGGTGTCATGCCAATACTGCTTTGGTAATGGTTTCATTCCAACTGCCCTTGAAATCTAGAGTGCAAGCTCGTAACATATCTTCCAATATTTGGATAACCCTTTCATATTGGCCATTTGTTTGAGGATGGTAAGCAATACTGAAATGCAACTCAGTTCCCATGACTTTTTGCAAACTCTGCCAAAATTGAGCCACAAAACGAGTATCTCGATTTGACATGATTGATAATGGTACCCCATGTAATCTCACAATCTCTCGTATATAAAGTTAACTCAACGTAGCTAGAGTGTTAGTATTCTTCATGGCTAAGAAATGGGCCGATTTAGTGAGTTGATCCACTATAACCCATACTGCATTGTATCCATTTGTAGTTTTAGGCAAGCCAATCACGAAATCCATAGTGATATGATCCCACTTTCATTCTAGAATAGGTAAGGATTATAATAACCCACCAGGTTTCTGATGCTCTGTTTTTACTTGTTGACATATGGTACATCGAGCTGTAAATTTAGCCACGCCCTTCTTTATTCCTTTCCACCAATATTGGCGCTTCATATCTTGATACATTTTTGTGCTACCAGGATGTATGGAAAATTAGAGCAATGGCATTCCCTAAGTATTTCCTCCTTCAACTGAGCATTATCCGGTACACGTAGCCTTCCTTGATATAGTAATTCCCCCTTTTGTAACTACCAGTTTTCAAGAGCGTTCCCATCTTCTAGTTGGGTGCGGATGGATTCTAGGTAGGAATCCGAACGTTGTAATGCAACAACTTTTTGTCGGAGGACAGGTTGAGCAATGAGATTAAACAAACGTGGTTGACCTTCTTCTGCACTTATCCAGATGTCAAAGTCCTCTAGTGTCTCCCTCAATCGCCATTTGTCCTTCATCACATTGATTACTGCACTTCGGGATTTTCTGCTTAATGCATCAGCTACCACGTTAGCTTTTTTCAGATGGTATTGGAGTGTGAAGTTGTAATCCTCGAGATACTCTATCCAGCGTCGTTGTCGGAGATTCAAGTCTTTTTGAGTGAATATATACTTGAGACTTTTGTGATCTGAGTAAATCTGAAATTTTTTCCCATATAGATAACAACGTCATAGCTTCAACGCAAAGACAACAGCTGCCAACTCCAACATGAGTGGAATAGTTTCGTTCATGAGTCTTCAATTGTCTTGATCCATAAGCAACCACCTTGTTATTTTGCATCAATACACATCCAAGTCTCTGTAGTGATACATCAGTGTAAACATCATACCCAATACCACTTTTGGGTATAGTAAGGATAGGTGTCGTGGTCAATTTCTCCTTTAAGATATTAAATGCATGTTCACATTTTTTGGTCCACTCAAACTTTTCTCATTTCCGAGTGAGCTGGGTCATGGGTAGAGCTTTTCTGGAAAATCCTTCCACAAATCTTCGATGGTATCCTGCTAATCCCAAAAAACTTCGAACTTCGGTTACGTTCTTCAGTCGGTCCCAATTCATCACTACTTCAACCTTAGCTGGATCCACTGTCACTCCTTCGGATACTACATGTCCAAGAAATTTGACTTATTTCATCCAGAACTCACACTTACTTTTCTTGGCATACAACTTGTGCTCCCTTAGTGTTAATAACACTTGGCGAAGATGTTGCACATGCTCCTCACGTGACTTTGAGTAAATGAGAATATCATCTATGAAGACAATTACAAACTGATCAAGATAGGGTCTGAATACTTGGTGCATCAGGTCCATGAAAGCTGTAGGTGCATTTGTAAGTCCAAAGGGCATCACCAAAAATTCAAAATGTCCATATCGAGTACAGAAAGCTATTTTGGGGATATCCTTCTCTGTGATCCTCAATTGATGGTATCCAGTTCGAAGATCAATTTTGGAATAGTAACGAGAACCCGTGAGTTGATCAAATAGATCATCAATACGTGGTAGATGATACTTGTTCTTTATGGTGACCCAATTCAGCTTTCGATAGTCAATACAGAGTCTCAGCGTATTATCCTTCTTTTTTACGAAGAGCACAGGAGCACCTTAAGGCGACGTACTTGGTCGAATGAATTCTAGGGAAAGAAGTTCATCCAGCTATTTTCTTAATTCTTTCAACTCTAATGGTGCCATACAGTAAGGAGCAATAGACATTGGCTCTGTACCAGGATATATCTCAATGGTAAATTCTATCTCCCTTTTGTGGGGGCAGTCCTGGTAATTCTTCAAAAAATACATCAGGAACGTCACACACTACCAAGATGACATCAGCGGTGATTTTAGCTAGTTCTTCCCTAGTAAAGTTGGCAAGGAATTCCAAACTACTTTTGTTCTTTGTGGAGAACGGATGCGAATAGTGACATTTGCCTATGAATTCAAACTCCCCCATCTTTCAACGTACGAAATTTGATTTTTTTTACTTTAGCAATCCATGATGGCATGATAACAAGATAGTAGGTCCATTCCAAAAATTATGTCGTGTCCAACTATTTCTAGGGCAACTAGGTCCACAACCAACTCGCTTTCCTCAATTCAGATTATGCAATTTCTGCATATCCTAGTCGTTTCCAAGAAATTCCCCGAAGGTAGGTTTATACACAATGTGCGATCCAAAGGTTCGAATTCTAACCCTAATGCAACAGCATATGAAGTACGAATGAAAAAACGGGTTACCCCCGGATCAAATAAAATACGTGCCCAAGAATTATAAATAAGGACGATACCTTCAATTACTTCATTTGCGGTGTCGTTATCCGATGTAGCCATTGCATAAATCCGAGATTGACCTTCGGGAATTTTTGTTCTACTTCCAGGCTTTTTCTGTTGTGCCTAATTTGGAAATAACTGTGACGGTCCAACTTGGGTTGTCAGTCCTGCCGACTGAGTAGGGTAAGGGCGTTGTTGTGGACGAGATTGATTGAATGGCTGATAAGAACCTTGATTGGCTGACCCTTGAGAAGACGTGAAGGAACACTAATTTTTAAAATGTCCAGTTTGCCCACACTTAAAACACCGTTTCATATCATTGGATGCTCTGTTCCAATTTTTAGAATTTTGTCCCTGATTCGCACTCCTCCTTTCATTGGTATCTTGCCCTGGCCGTCGATATGGGGTCATTCTTTGATGACTATTGTTGCCACCATTTCTTGTCTGACTTTCTTTGCCTTGTTGACGACTTCTGATATTCTGGGTATCCTCTAGATCTCTTTCTACTAGCATAGCCTTTTCCACCAATTTCTTATAGTTTCTCAATCAGTAGGCTATGAGGCGTCCTCAGATAGAAGGCTTAAGGCCTTGTTCAAATCATTTGGCCTTCTTGGCATTAGTGGAAACTAAATCCGTGGCAAAGCGAGAGAGTTCAACAAATTTGGATTCATATTACGTGACTGTCAGATTGCGTTGCTGCAACTCCAGGAAGTCAGAGAACATTTTATCCCTTACAGACTCTGGAAAGATTTATCATTGAACACTTTCTCGAAAGTGGTCCACATAATTTGGTTTACGTTCCTCATTCTTTTGATTGTATCCCACCAATGATCGACTTCACCCTCAAAAAGATAAGAGGCCAAGGTAACTCATAGTTCTGGGGCAATATCCATACCATCAATTACTTTTCTCACTTGTCGATGCCACCTTTCTGTATCAAGTGACTCTGTACTTCCCTGGAAGGTAGGGGGACGTTGTCGTAGAAATTCCTTGAGTATCATCATTCTTCACGTTTCAGCCACATTTGCTTGTTCCTGAACTGTTGGTTGTATTACTGCAGTATGGTTATTATTTTCTGCCTGTTGGCGTGCCAAAGTGGTCAGTTCTCTCAGACACTGGTAAATACCACTTATAGTGTCCCGCGGTGCTAGAGGGGACTGGTCATTAATGGACATCTCTAGTTGGTCTTGAGATGTGTTTCTCTCCATCCTATAACACATAGTCCTTGATATTATAACTGCATTAAAATTATAACCACATCCAAAGGTTAAGAAAACAACTCTAATTTCACTTAATTAGTAACTAAGATATATTTCGTTTTTTATCCTAGAAGCTATTCACATGGAGAACAAAAGTCGACGACAGTCACCTCTAAGTTATGTAGTGATACATATATTTCTACCATTCTAAGAGTTACTACTATTCCTAGGCAAAATTTTTTAGAATAATAAAGCCGACAGTACAGTTAGAGACCAAGAAGTTTCATGTCCCTCCCCCTTGGAGACACATTAGTTTGTAGAACCCACAGAATCTGCACGATGGTTTCTTCGGGTGGTGCGGCTATAGGGGCTACGTTGGGGTTGTGAGGTTGTGGGTTGTGAAATTGTAGGTCATATTCTTCATTATTGTCCAGATTAGGGGATTCTATTAGCTGCCCCTCATGCGCCCCCGTGGGTGGCCATTGAATGTCTTGGACAATTTAGAATTTCTTGATACAGGTTGGGATTCCTTTCAATATTTAGTGTTTTGCGGAGCACCCTCAGCTACGAGGTCAGTCTGTGATGTACTAACTTTTTCTATTCAGAGATCGGCATGAATGGCCAATATTGGGACACATCTTGAATTTCGCGGACTATCAAATTGTAGGCCTCTATATTATCTCTAAGAGTTTGGTATTCATTAGCCGCATCGGGGCCTATGTTAGTGTGAGCCATGTAAAGATCATCCCAAGATGTCATACCTTTAGTCATAAAAAGTTAGTTCTATTGATAAAAAAAATAATATGTCTGTAAAACATGTTCAGTATTAGTAAATTAATCCCACTATTTAGTATATATATATATATATATAATTCTCATTTAAGACCTAAATCCAAGCTCTGATACCACTCTATCACACCCTGGTATTTTTTTTCATTTTTTTTAAAAAAAAAATACTCGGGTGTGAGTTGGGAATAAAATTACATCGAACTTACAATAATCTTCCTTATATTATTTTATTTTTATGTACAAGTATATAATCCTCAAAAGATCATTTCAAATATTCTTGATACAACATAAAGAGAAATAATAATAGCAAACTCTATCCTTTCAGCCTATCCTCCAGCTTGACTTCATATATCTGAAAAATGTTAAATAGGGATGAGCTCACCAGCTCAGTAGGATAACATTTATCAATGGCTACCAATGTTTTAAAACAATGCATAATATAATTAAACCGCGCATAAATGCAAAAATATGTCAAAGTAATGAATCAAATAAATAAATAAATTTCAGCACATATCGATCATATCAATCCGTCAATTTTTTGGTCCACACATGAACCGCCTCCCAAGAAAACTTTGGGTTCTTGCACCCTAGGGAACCCAATGCCCTTCTTGCTTTTTTGGAAACACCAATATCAGAAATAATGTGGTGCCACACAAGCTACCACGGCAACCAATATTACTAACCAGTGAACCCAATGACTAGTAGGAATCCTGTGAATCCTCGCAAGGATTACGTATCTACTAACCCTCTGCCCTCGATTATGTGCATTCATAGTAATTTCATCAAAATCACAAAAAATAAAGTCACATCGAAGTCAGACCCCACCGCAAATCAACATTAAATATTAAAAATAAAATAAATATTTATTATGCGACATGATTTCATGAGATAATTATGGTTTCGATAAAAATACAATATATGCATGATAACGATTTATTTATAAAACTCCAGTTTGACCTCATGATTATAATGATATAATATTACATTATACAATTAAAAATAAATTTGATATGAAACCCCCAAATATGCATAAAATGCATCAATGATAGTAAAAGATAAAAGAAACCATACCTTTGTCTTGACTTCTACTCGATATCGTGTACTGTAACAAAATAACAAAAATAATATTTTTTAGAATAATAGTAGATAATAAGAGCTCAGTTAAGTTAAAATAATTTCTAAAATAACTAAAAAAATAATGATACTTAAATTTGATTCAAAAATATTTAATGAGGATCAACTTTAAGAAACTCGAACTAATAAAATTTACTAAATAATAAATAAAAACCTTACCCAAAATTTTGATCATAACCGCAAACTCTTAGGTCAATAAAATTTTGACCCCTTTTCTCTCTTTTGTCTCTNCTTACCCAAAATTTTGATCATAATCGCAAACTCTTAGGTCAATAAAATTTTGACCCCTTTTCTCTCTCTCTCTCCTTTCCTTTCTTCCCCTTTCCTTTCTTCCCTTGGTGCGTTGCCTGAAGGCCAAATGACAGGCTATTTATAGCCAAGCCTTGGCTTCCTTTATGCCACCCATGATGCAAGTTGCTTACATCACATGGACATTTGTCCATTTGGTTGCCGTTTCTTTCCTTTTTTATTTTTTCTTTTTTCTACACGTTTTAAAATCTTATAAGATCTTGCAACAAAAATCTGTAACAGGACATTGATTCTTTCCTAGATATATACGGATGTATAGATATTTATAGATATGTTTGTTTATTATATGATCACGAAATTTAATCTATATTATAGTCATTTGACTCATTTTCGCATGAAGAGTCTATATTTGAGGTCCATTTGTTCTTAAAAATTTTATTTTTTATATATATATTTAAAAATTATTCTAAATTATATAGAATCAAAATTAATGACCTAATTAATGTGTTAATAATTTATATATATATGGGTCATCACACTCTATTATATAAATCGATGGTAATACTAATATAAGTATCAAATAACCCTCCCAGCTCAATGTCGGGAGCAAATCCCTAACATTTTTTCTGTCATGCAACCCACAGACGGGACTTCAATATTATTCATTAATTGTTGGATTTTTCCTAGGGCAATTTTATTCTTTCAAATATAAACAGGTCTTTCTCACTNCAAATCCCTAACATTTTTTCTGTCATGCAACTCACAGACAGGACTTCAATATTATTCATTAATTGTTGGATTTTTCCTAGGGCAATTTTATTCTTTCAAATATAAACAGGTCTTTCTCACTCAGGATATGTGCTGGTAAATTAGTTTTTATATACACATTACCCTAAAATGTGCTAGTAACCTTTGTTGTATTTTTTATATATGTGCTGATAAATTATTATTAACATCACCTATTGCTATTTCGAACACAACACCATATAGTGTCAAAATCGATAGTTCTCCTCAACTTAGAAACACTGATACTGTTACTCATAAAATAGGGACATAAAGTGTCACCACACGATAATCTCTCATTGTTGTGTATGCAAAAATCCTTTTTAGTTTTGTTTTCAATTTTTTCATTTTTATTTTCTAAATTAAGTGAAAAGTGAAAAAAAATAGATTTTGTAAATTTTTTGTTTTTATTTTTGTGTAATCACTTTGGAAACTAAACATATGTTTGGATACAAAAAAAATATAGTTTTTAAAAATCTATAGAATAAAGTAGAGTTGAGTGTGAATCCAAAACTTATCTTGAACTTTTCGCCGCTCAGATCAATTCTAACCAAAAAAATAAGTTATATCCAAAGGTCCATGCTATCTTCAGTTTTTTTTTTTGCGGTTTAGATCAACTCAAAGATATTGATCCAACGGGTCAGATTCATTCTTAATTTTTGTTTTCCCGCCCAAGCCACTTTCCATTTTTAATTACCCCAAATCAAGGCTTTAACTTTCCCCAAATTCACGCCATCTGATCAGATTTATTCTCAATTTTTGGTTCCTGATGATGCACAAAATTGGTCTCGTGCAAGATCAACAATTGAGTATATGAAGAGATGCAATTAATGAGCAGTAAATATGATATTCAATGGCAAAATAGTAAATAAAAGTAAACACGCAGATATATAGTGGTTCGGTTTGAATGACTACTCCACTCTCGAAAAACGACAGCGGTGACCAGAGATCTTTATTGATGAATAAAGTAACCGGGAGAGTACACTCCGGGAGAATTACAATGGTTAGGAGAGAGAAACTTGGTGTGTAGGGAGGTGTGGAGAGACAAAGCTCAAGGTGTAGTGTGTTGGGAGAGATGTTGTGAGATGTAAAGATGTTTGTCTCTCCTTGTGGAGAGAGTTTACAATATATAAGTTTGGTGAGGCAATGATGCGAGTGAGAGAGCACTACTTCCTCGGAGAGGATAGTTACAAAAGGTAAGTACGATTAAGGTAGGATTGATGTTCATGAATACATATACCGATATTCTCTCTCCCACGTACTTTTATCTTCTCGGGCTCATTAGAACTTGGACTGGGTCGGATCGGTGAAGTGGGCTTGGGCTGCCTTTTAACTGACTTGGGCTCAATTAATTTATTGGGCCTGACCCATTCGATTTTGGGCTCATAAGCTCCAAATCTCCCTTATTTCCTTATAAATATCTTAAGGACCTCAAGTTGCCAAAAGTTGGTGGGATGGAGCCACATAGTTGGTTCTGATACAAATCCAATGCCAATATATTACTTAATCCACAATATATTCAGAATGGATCCACTAAGCCTATTATATAGATACTGTCCTACCAGTCCAATGCCAATATATATCTAAGCTTAATTCCAATAAGGAAAGATCTAAGCTAAATACCAGTAAGGAAAGATCTCCTCTCACGCTCAAAATTAGATCGCCCTCTCTGTACTTTCTAGCGTCATCGGCGATTAGAGTTGAATTTTTGGCCTCCTCCATTTTGTTGAAGTTTTTGTTTAATTCCACCAAGTGTTTGATTCTAATTTTTTGTTTGATATTAATTTATGTTTGCTATTTTAGTTTNAATTTTTGGTCTCCTCCATTTTGTTGAAGTTTTTGTTTAATTCCACCAAGTGTTTGATTCTAATTTTTTGTTTGATATTAATTTATGTTTGCTATTTTAGTTTGATTCCAACGGCAGTCCAATTTTCACAGAGGCAATCCATTTAATCGTGACAAACATCCCAGACAAAGAGATCTTGGGTTTAAAATTTTCCCTTCAAGCTGATGTACTCTATTTTGATAATTAATGAAATCTTTCTTTTCAAAAAAAAAAAAAAAAACAAATTATGGTTGTAGTTCTCTATGAACTAAATTAATTTCTTGATATGTAGGATGATATGGGCTAACTGCTAATGTTTGATAATTTTTTCTAGACACAGATTATTGCACACCTAATGTCTGACAAATGTAGATTTTGATTTTCTTTATTTTTTATGCACTCTTTTTTATTTGAAATGCCTAATTCTTATTCCATGGTGTTGCACTCACAAATGGAGTTCCTACCTATCATGATCAGAAGACACATTGGATCAATTAATAGGTGGGATTTTTTTTGGTGAGCAATCATTTGGTTGCTTATGTTTTTAAAATTTGGTATTAGTAATGTTGTCAAGTATTTCTATCCGTTTTTTTTTTTTTTGGCAATTTTTCTTGATTTCTTTACTAGTTTATGTACAATCATGTAGCAAAGTATCTATTGATTACTTGGGTAGATCATGTCTACTCTTTTTATGTGTTGTATCTATGCAATGACCAATCTTTGTGTTGACAGGGTTAAGTGTTTAAATTAATGCCCATGCCCCAAGGCTTATCATAAGGTTAGGCTTATCATAGTTTTTAAGCACATTGAAATGTTTTCGAGCACATTGAACTAATATTAATCAAATTTATTTCCATTTGTTTAATCTTTTGTTCAATGTTCCATGTTAATTTTCTTATTAATTTGGTGGTCTTGATTTATTTTCTTTAGGATTATTTCTGTCGCTCTCACTCTCTTGCAGAAGCAACAGTTGTAACATACAATAATATAAGGTATTTTTTAATAATTTTATAACATTATTTTTTGGGTAGACAAGAATTTACTTGCTTTTAACAATTAATATATTTGTAGTCTTCAATTTCTATGGAATTTTATAAGCCTGTAAAAAGGATTGGTTCTATTAGTGGGATCATAGGATTGGTCACTTTATCTCTATAGAAAGGGCATGAATCTGTAAATTTGGATGAGCACAAAAAATTATGGCTTAAACCAATAAAAGTTCTAGTTTATGCTTACAGCTCCTATGAACATGTAAACAGTCCAATGTTGTTTGTGAGTTTGGATCGTTTGGTATATAAATAGTATTGAATGTGTAACTTTGAGCAAAAAGTAATATTTTGTTTTTGGGCTTTACATGTTTGAGAAAAAAATGTGTGAGAGTGTGTATTTTTATATTTATGCTACATAAACTGTGTTCATGTTTACGTTTTGAGTATTAATTTCGGATTTTTTTTCAAGTTTTGCGATTGTCGTAGAGAGCTAAAAACTTAGTCTTCTAAGACACTATACACTTGATTTGAGTTGTGTTTAGTTAATAAATGCTTGATTATATAAATTGCGTACAAAGATTGTTATTGCTTAGTGGTCAAGTTTGTAGATGACATTTTGTCTATATTTTTTTTTTAAAAATAGTGGGCTTATATTAATTGACGCTTTTTCTCAGTTTTTTTATTGATGATTTTTTGTGTAATGTTGGCTCATATTGATCAGAGATTTTTCTCACTTTTTTTGATTGACAAATTTTTGTATCATGTAGTATTTCCAAGTATGGGCAATTACTTGCGATTTTTTAATTTGTTATCAAGTGCTTTCAGGTACGGACAATTACTAGTTTATAATAAAGTAGTTAGATTTATTTGTTTTTAACTTTACGCTGCTCAAATCACTTAATGATTATTGATCCGACGATCTTCATGTTCAATTTTTTTAAGACTCCTATCTCTCATCTATGTCTCCCTCTATCTCATACTAACTGATACAACTCTCATTCCCCAACTCTAAGACTCATATCTGTCATCTAACTCTATCTCCCTATCCCACACTGTAACTATCTCTCTATCTTATATTAACCAATAAACTTTCTCTAACTCTAAGACACTTGTCTCTCGTCTAACTCTCTCTCCCATTTTTAAATCCAAGCTACCTCTCATCTAACTGTACTTAATTGTTACATCACCGGACACTCTCCCTGCCTCACCCTTTTTTTTAAAAAGCAATCTATCTCTCTAAACTCCTCTAACTCTTTATCCCATAATTTTTATCCAGCTTGATAATTTCAATTTTCCAATCCATTCCTATTCAGGCTCTCTAGCACGCCTTTTGTGCCAAAACTGTCCCCTGAATTTTTATCTTACCCACTCTCTCGCGAGTCAAGGCATTCATCACTCTTCTTCTCTCTTTCTCTCTCTTATCAATTTCTTTCTTTTCTCTCTTTCGCTCACCCTCTCCCAGCACACAACCAGCGTAGCAGTGAAGGTCCGACGCCACCAATGTTCAAGGTGGGGGTGTCAAACGTGTCAGATTAAACAGTTATATGTCGGGTTAAACGGGTGACGGGTGGAAAATATATAAACTCGTATACGACACGTTTAATAAACAGGTAAAAAATTTTAACACGAATACGACCCATTTAATAAACGGGTAACACGACGACTCGTTTAACCCGTTTAATTTAAAAAAAATTATATTAACAAATTTTAATATTTCATTTTTTTTTATCACTAATTACACTTACCTCAAAAAAGAGATAGAAGGTTTAAAAAAAAAACAAGAGGCCATTGTTTTTTATAGGTAACTCAACCCTCCCTATCTTCCCTCATTTTTTAATATGGGACAAAAACAAAAGATATTAGTTTGCCTTTATCATTGAAATACTTCTCATCTCCTCTCTTTTCTTTTTGAACTATTACTTTACTATTGTTTTTGTTGATTTCTTTCTAAATTTTTATAATAATTATTAATTTATTATTATATTATTTTATTTAAAAAAATAAACGTGTAATAAATAATTTGACAAGTCTCCCCGAACACAAGTCGTTTATTAAACTTGTTTCGCGTGATAAGCCATTTATAACAAAAATCCGTTCGCGTCTTGTAGAATTTTGACAGGTATCTCTCTCTAAGTCTTGTAGAATTTTGACAGGTATCTCTCTCTAACACTCAGTAACTCCGCGCGGCTCTCTCTCTCAGGGATCCCTTTCCGTCTCTTTCTCTCCTCCCTAGCTGCACACATTTACAACAACCCCTCCATGCGTGTAAACCATTCCCCCTTCCTCTTTCTAACCACCTGCACTCACACCCCCCCAACCCCACCCCTACGCCCACCCAAACCCCATCCTAAACGCACATAGCCACTTCCAGCACCTATTTCAGGTATCTCACACATATCCTCTTCCTCAATTTTAATTTGTCTCCCATATATTTATGTTTGTTTTTCATTGCCAAAATTTAGTTATCTCTATTGAATCACAAGTATAATTATGTTTGAATCACAGGGCTCTCACTCTCTATAGCATCCGGCATCGGCCAAGCAGCGACATAGATCAAAAAAACCCACCGACGATGCTCTCTTGACCCTTTCCAACTCTCAGGTACTCTCTCTCTCCCCCTCCCTTTTCTACCACCTTAATCAAACCCCCATACGCCACAACCATCACTACAGCCCTACCTCCCATTAACATAGCCACCCAGCCTCTTTGATTTTTCCTGTATATACGGTTGGTTCAATATATGGGTTTTAAAAGTTGAACGGTTTGTGAAGATCAGATTGGTAACAAACTCGATAAATCCAATTTTACAACAATTCAGTAGAACGAAAATGGTAAGACTATATGTTCGCCACTTTTTGTTGCCTTTATTTTTTGTTATTGTTTCGTCTTCACTCTTGACTGTCCATTACTAATGTGGCAAAAACAACACTAATCTGAATAATGGGATTGGTCAGATACACCCAGACCACCCCACCATAAGCACCCCAGAGTCCCACACTGCATCTATTTGAATAACGCACATGAAGTGTTTGTTGTAATGTCTAAAATAAGTTTATTGAGGACAATCGAGGAAGCAATGTTCCATGGATGTTGCAAGTCGGTGGTTGTGCTCAATTTTTGCATTAATTTTGCAGGTGGTCTCAGATTACTCCACCACTCAAGGGGCAAATTCATGCCTTTGGCAATGCAAAGGTACAAGTTGAATTTTCTATGTTGAATTAATGATTTACTTCGCTTTCTTAATTTAGATAGTGAATAGGGATTTTTAATCTATGTATATGGTTGGAGAAAAGTTAGTGGTTGTGCTCAATTTTTGTATTTTTTTTGCAGGTGGTATTAGATTTACTCCACCACTCAATGGGCAAATTCATGGGTTCAGCACTGTGAAAGTAAAAGTTTATTTTTCTGTGGTGAATCAATGATTTATTTTTCTTTCTTTATTTTGATAGTGAATGGGAATTTTCAATCTATTTGAGCATTAGTCGGTGAAGTCTATTGAAGGATGCTCTCACTCCCGCCTAATATTTCTAGAAAGTTGGGTAGGTGCTCTATTTTCCTTGAAACTTCAAGAAATCGTGATGATTTCTATGGTTAGTCTGTCAGGCAAAGAAATATATAAGAAGAAAAATGTGCACACGAGCGGACTATTAGAGGAACATAAGGCTCGAAATTTGGAGAAGTTCTGCCAAAACCCTTCTTGCCCACAAAAGGCCAAGAAAGTAAGTTCTTTTACCTTCATGAAGAGTGTATGTGTGATGTTCTTCTACCTTCAAGAAGCTGCACTTACTTTTTTAGTGGATGATGTGAAACAATATGAACCAAATGAAATGATGTTTGTATCTATTTGGTCTGTACTCCTGATTATCCATTAGAAAATAGGTGACCTCTTCTCCAGCTAGCAATGGCAATGACGACCAAATTGGTTTGTTGTTTTGGGTTTTTTATTTTCATGTGTTTGTTGTGGATTTTTTCCCTATAAATGTATGTGTAAGTTTGTTAAATTGTGTGTTAAATTTTTTGGATTTGTGGAATACTTAGCAATCGATTTTTTATTACATCTCTTTCTGACATTCAATCTGGTAGTGAATTTGAGTTTGCTTTTATTTTTTATTTTTTGGTTTCATATTTTAGTGAATTTATGAATCCTTGGCAATGGTTCTTTTCCCTTGATTGTGGACCGCCTTTTGATTGTCAACTTGCCTTGCATAGGAATGAATAGTAGTATCTCATAGCAGGCACCAAGTCCAAGTATGCTAATTGAATTACCCCCAACTATAACTAATGTTGGCATTACTGGTGGTAAGGAAGGCCATCTCTATTGCTTGGATTCATTTTTCATACTACCAATTTTTTGATATTTTTCATTTAGAGGAAATTCATGGTGTTCTAAAGGAAAAAAGTTTATTTTCTGAAGATATCCTTCAGTTGTCGCAAGTGGGATCTTTAATGTGCTCATTTTTATTTAATTAAGATTTTTCGCTTACATTTGTAATTAACTTAAACAAGTGGATAATGATTGCTTTCTTAGTACACAGGACTGCTGATAACAAGATTGATTTGTATTGATAATTTTTTTGTGTTTAATAGTTTATCAAAAATATATTTGACTTGATTAAATGTCATCGTTGGTGTAGTGCATAACTTTTTTTATGTTACACAATGCCTTAAGGCATGAGCACTATCTTGGAATACGTTTATATGTTTTTAGGCAAAATTTAACATGAATTTACTGAAATTGACTAGGTGGTGATATCGAATGACTCAAAATTCTGATAAAATGACAGTGCAATTGTGGTAGCATGTTGTGTTTCTAGGGATGGATATTCTGGTTGTTGTGTTTTCTGATGTGGGTTAGGAATTGAAGATATAGCCAAAGCAGCAGTACCATATTGCATTGTATGAGGCTATTGTACCCATTAAACAACTGGTTGAGTTTTTATATTTAAAAAAAAGTTTCCTTTTGGTGGATTCTCATTTTGATATATAAATTATTGGTTCTAACTATCTTACTAACTTGACTTTACTTGATGGGCCCGGCCTAGGGCCCAACTTGAATAAAGGACTCGCTTGGACAAAACCCGATGGGCCCAGCCCAGAGATCCATGTCTGGTCAGTCTCATCAAAGCTCTAAGAGTCATCTCGTTGAGGAGTGAGCAGCGCCATCCCAAGAGCCTCATCCACGCCACCTTGGAGTGAGGAGCGAAAAAGTCAATCATGTCATCCTTAGATCTGATCTTAAGGAGAGCTCTATAATTGCCTCAGCCGTTGAGAGAATGACGCCAACTTTACAACATTAGCTTCTTAGTTACTGAAAAGGTGCCTCAATTTGTTAAGAGACACTATAAATTGTAAGCCCCGCCTACACATGGGTGCATCTCTCGCATCTTGTATCTAGCATCTTCTCTCACATCTTGTATCTAGCATCTTATCTCACACCTGACTCACTTGAGCTCTTCACACTCCTACAGCAATAAAACACCCCGATAACCAATGCCCTTCAAAATAGAGTAGGTCATCCTAACTGAACCACTCTATATTTGTGTGTTACTTGTGTTGACTCTTTTTATATTTACTTAGTGCATTTTATTAACCATACTAATCACTCGACCGGTGGTGCATAAAATCGATTTGTGCATCATCAGTTTGACACCGTCTGTAGAAACGACAAAGTTTTCACCCAAGCATCATTTTGTATCTATGGCATTCACCACAAAATCCATGAATTAGCTTGAGGACGATCCACCACATCGCGAGGAGGTCCTGCCTCCACTAGCAAACTCTGTCGTTGCGGCAAATCCCATAGCCAGACAGCAACTACTGGAGACAATGCAGCTGTTGGTAAACCAAAACTAGCAGATCCTCCAGCTAATGCTCGTCTGACACCCACAAAAGTTGTGCCCCAGTCCCCAGGAGGAGAAGCACCCTAAAAAATTCGCCTAGGGTGCCAAGGCACCCTTTAGCAGAGCCCCCCCCAGCGTCAGGGCACCCAGCACCAGGGTGCTCCTCAACGTCAGGGCATCCGTCCTCAGTGCCCAGGCGTCTTGGATTCTCCTCCTTATGTGCTGACTCCGTCCTTCTATGCTGGTGACCCTCCTATGCAAGAAGGTGAGAGAAAAAGCCAGTACAGAGACCATGTAAGCCACTACAATGATCCTTCACAGGTCGTCTCCAACCAATAGGACAAAAAAATCAAAGAGGTGCAGAATCAGCTATGCTGCGTCTTCAATGCCCTCAAGGCGTGAGGACATGAAATGATCGAGTCCCTAGTGAGGCATATTGACACGCCCTTTGTGACTGATGTAGCCAACTACCCTTTTCCCCCAAAGTTCAAGATGCCAACCATGGAAGCTTTTGATGGCTCCAAAGACCCACTGGACCACCTTGACATCTACACATCCCTGATGCAACTGTACAACGTACCAAACAAGATTATGTGCAGGGTTTTCCCTACCACACTCAAGGGATTTGCTCGCCAGTGGTTTGCTAAACTTACCCCGGCCTCCATAGGCATTTTTGTTGAACTGAGTAGGTCCTTCATCTCACATTTCATCAAAGGATGATGAAACCCAAAGACTGTCACCCACTTGCTCGGTATTAAACAGGACCAAGATGAAAGCCTGAGGAGTTACCTCACTCGTTTTAACGAGGAGGTCTTCCAGATTCAAAAGCCCAATGACAAGGTCATCATGACTGCTTTTTTGGGAGGCCTACGCTCATCTAGCTTTCTTTTCTTAATGATGAAAGCACCCACCAAAGAGTATGCCAGAATTGTAGGCAAAAGCTCAAATACACATAAATGCCAAGGATGTTACCAAAGCCAGGCAAGGTGAGTCCTCACCATCATCTTCACCACATGCACCTGACTTCTCAAAAAGAAGCCACAGAGGCATAGGCATTAACAAATTTTGTGGCTGAGCTCACACCGCTTGAGGAGAGAGATTGTCGAGAAGACTCAGTGTTAGGTGCCAGGGGCCTGTGCTCCGACTCAGGCGCCCAGCTCTTTAGCGCGCTCCTCATCGCCATCTACTAGAGTGAGCCTTCTGCTTGGTGGCCCTCCCATGGGCTAACCCTCAAATTCTTCCTCTGTTCTCATACAGGTAGCCTCACACTCAGCTTACCACTAGTTTAGTGATTCTCTCACGGGTCGCCAAAAGCTCAGTCTCAAGAGATGCAATTCTCTCATGAGCAACTCTCAAATTATCTCTACTAT
Source organism: Ilex paraguariensis (assembly GCA_963454935.2). Taxonomy (NCBI): domain Eukaryota; kingdom Viridiplantae; phylum Streptophyta; class Magnoliopsida; order Aquifoliales; family Aquifoliaceae; genus Ilex; species Ilex paraguariensis. The sequence continues at coordinate 157,585 of CAUOFW020005380.1, forward strand.
CATGCGGGCAGCCTCATAGTCAACCTTCCTCCAGCTTAAAAACTCTCACGAGTCGCTAAAAGCTCGGTCTGAAGAGGTGTAACTCTCTCACCAGCAACCCTCATACTCTATCTTTACTCTCATGCAAAAAACCTCTATTTCTCTACAGTCTGATGTGTTTGTCTCTCTCTCCAGGTAATCATGTTGGATATTTTAATGTTAGAGTAACATTGGTTTTACCATCTCTAGGCACGCTCTTGAAACTCAGGCCATCTGTAACTCGTGTGACTACATTAGATTGAATGTCAACAATCGGGCCTCATCCTTTTGACGGCCATTCGGCACCGCCGCCTCATTGTTGCAACGCTCCTACGCTTAACACCTAGCACATACAAGGTCTGTCTGTGCTCCTAACACTAAAGATTTGGCACCTGCTCTTGGGTACTAGCTCCACTAGCGTCAGCGCACCCAACCTCTTGGCACCCCGTACTGGCTCCTAGCTCCATGCTCATCCTCCATCGCCACGCCTAGTCGCGCTTGGTGACGCCTCTCTCGCGCTCGCCAGTCCTCGCGCAGCACCCAGGGGCGCCGATTCTGCAATGCCTACTCTGCGATTAGCCTTCTCGCCAGCACACAACACCTCGCCTTCGGTGCCAGCCTATGGTGCCTCGCCTCTGGCACCCTCCTGGTTTCTCGTCTTGTCTTTGACGCTTGGTCGAGTCCCCGCGTCGCTCTCGACACTTGCTTGGGTCCCTACCTCACCAATGCCAACCAGTCCCCCTACCTCACCGGCGTTCGCCTGAGCCCTTGCATCAACATCGATTACTCTAGCTTGCATCCCTCCTCCTTCACTCGACATCGATCTCTGAATACTCATCTTAGGAACAAAGTCACTAGCCTCATTCATCTTGCCACTTGCCTGGGTTCTTGAGTATCTCAAAAAGAAACCCTCTCTCAAGTTGAATGGAAAGACAAGAAAGGGAAAAACCCCCAATTTATAGCCTAGGGTTTTTTAAATCCTAATAAGCGATGTAATGGGGGAGAGTTTACATAGCAAGAGATCCTAAAGAAATGAACTATATCAAGAAGAAAATGAGTCATTAGTTAAGAGGAGTCTTTGTCAGTTAGAGTTCAAATTTAGCTAAATGCCCTATTCTCCAAGTTTTATTGGACTCTGGACATTGGGGGAAAATGATGGGCCCAGCCCAAGGCCCAACTTGAATAAAGGACTCGCCTGGACAAAACCCGATGGGCCCAGCTCAGAGATCCATGTCTGGTCAGCCTCATCAAAGCTCCAAGAGCCACATCGTTGAGGAGTTAGCAGTGCCATCCCAAGAGCATCATCCACGCCACCTTGGAATGAGGAGTGAAGAAGTCAACTATGCCATCCTTAGACCGATCTTAAGGAGAGCTCCGTAACCGCCTCAACTGTTGAGAGGATGATGCTAACTCCACTAAATTAGTTTTTTGTTACTGAAAAGGCGCCTCAATCTGTTAAGAGACACTATAAATTGTAAGTCTCGCCTACACATGGGAGGTATCTCTCACATCTTGTATCTAGTATGTTATCTCACACCTGACTCACCTGATCCCTCCACACTATTATAACAATATAACACCCCAGCAACCAAAGCCCTTCAAAGTGGAGTAGGTCACCCTGACCGAACCACTCTATATTTGTGTGTTGCTTGTGTTGATTCTCTCCATATTTACTTACTGCATTTTATTAACCATACTAATCACTCGACCGGTGGTGCATAAAACCGATTTGTGCATCATCATTACTTATTCTAAATTTATAGTTCGTTTAATTGTTGAAAACAATATTAAGTTAGACATTCTTTCATCGTGTGGTGTTTTATTATCTTACATGATGCCTTTTTTCCATACTTCTAGAATGCAGTGGGGATATTCTAGGATTGATGGATGATTGTTATGGTTTAGGGACTTTGAAGCATGATTAAAAATGATGTTGTGGTGTGAACTCTTGATTTCTGGACACATGTGGTTATTAGTATAAAGGATCTCAAATAATGAGTCTGACTTGATTTCAAATAATGAGTCTCACTTGATTTATAATGAATGGAAAAATAGTACTTCAATTGAAAAATTAAAAGCATAAGTTATAGTAAACTATGAAGAAAAAATAATTTTCTTATTGGCTAGATATATTGATATTCAACTACTTGATTTTTTTGTGTCCGGTAGTGCTTTTAGGCACGAGTTATTGTTAGTCTATATAATAAAGTAGTTAGATTTTTTTTTTTTTTGAGATTTTTGCAGCTCAGATCGTTTTGATTCAACGGTTCTAATGTGAAATTTTCCCCCCCAATTTTTTGAAAAAGACTTTCATTCCTTCCACAACTCTTAGACTTCTATTTCTCTCTCTATCTCATATTATTTGATGCTACGTCTCTCTCATACTATCTAATGTTACATCTCTCTCACTCGGCTCTCTCTCCCTCTCACATACCTCTCTCACTCAGCTCTCTGATACCCTCTCTCCCCCTTCCATGAGGAATCCCCCCCCCCAAAAAAAATTTTTTGCAGAAGACTTCCATTTATTCCATTGACTAATCTTAATTTTTCGTAATTTGTAGTGCAACTTGCTTTAGGAGCTGTTTCAAATATTTTTTGCTTCAAAGTTCATTGATAAATCATGTTACACATCATGCTATTTACAACAGAAATTGCACCAATGACTTGGCAATTGCCTGGAGAACTAGAAAATAACTATGTTGCTTCCCTTTAAAGTATATTGAGCGTGGCATATCTTCAAAATTCTATAGGTCTTACAAAAATGATGCTACAAGGTGCTTTACATATTTTTTGGAGGACTTACATTGTGTTTTCCATGTGTGTATCTTATACTAGAAAGCAGACTGGAAGTATTTTAGATTTGTAAAATTCAGTCACTCTACTGAAGGGATTGATGTTGATTATTATTTACACGGTAAATATACTCTTATCCATGTTCCTCTTATGCAATTATTATAAGTGTACTTTTTTCCTTCATACTGCAGAGAGTTTCAATTTGTATGTTGCCTACCATTTTCTCTTCTACATTCAAGTATTATGTTCTAATTGTTATGTACATATGTTTAGGACTCGAGGTAAGTGAAATGGATTCTATATTGGATGCCTTGCCAAAGCTAGAAACTGTAAGCTATTTTGGTCAATTCAAGTACTATGCACGACCACTAAACAATGAGGTATAGACGATGCTTTGCTCTTTTGTCCGACCTAGGTTTTTTCTGTTTTTGTGCTGTAATTTTGACTTTGAATTGGTTATTGAAGCGATCATCTTATTCTCACTCATTCTCCATCCTGTGATTTAGATTTTTTCATTGTTGAATTGTAAATAGGGTCCTCAAGTTAAGTGTATTTTAATATTGAGTTTTAAACATCATACTATCTGATGCTTTGTTGCTTAATTTTCATTTTCAAACTAATGTTGCATATTTCCATGCTAAAATTTTTATATTCTAACAAATATAATTCTTGCAATGATGTGGCAATGTGGTGGTAGGGGGCTTGTGTTGTGCATGATTATGGGTGTTGGGTGTTGGTGGGTGATTAGTGTAGGTGTTGGTGGGCGGTTGTGGAGGTGTTGGGATGTGGTGGCAGGGGCCTTGGGTGATGAGTGGTTGTGGGTACAAATATTTGGTGCTGGTGGGTAGTGTTTGAGATGTTGTGTAATGGTGGACAGTTATGTAGGTGTTGGGTAATGTGTAGTAGTAGGAGGCTTGGGTACAAATTTTGCATAGAGAAGTCCTAAGTCCATCATCCAATTCGGATCTCAACTTCCCATTTTGGTCAAATTACTTTGCTGTGTATACAAAAAACATCTCATTTAGATATTTAAATGGTTTGTCAAATTGGTTTTGAACTCAATATGAGTTCTATAGTTTTGATAGTGAACAACACCCAAACTCGCCGATAGTGAGCAGCACCCAACACATTTCAGCTTCTAAGGACGTCAAAATAGATTAAAAATTTTGTTTGTTATGCGGTGCCTTTAGGACATTCATGAATACACAAGCTGTATGAAGATCACTTAATATTGGAAGCAGTTAAATTTTTTGATACTTATCTACCATATGGAGACTTTAGCTTCAGTGAACCATATCCATTTTTTTGGTTTCTTTATATAAATTAGTCTTTGGGTCACGAACTTATGGTATTTATAGAATAGATGTTACTACAACAACCGCCACAACCCTCGTCGCCACCACCATTACAATGCCTTCTCCTCGCCACCATCGCCCCATTACCGTCACCGCATATGTTGTCGCCACCTCCCCACATCCATCATTGTTGCCACCATCACCATCGTTGTTACCTTCACTACCACCCACCACTATTATTGCCATCGCCATCACTATGTCACCATTGCTAGCAATGTTGGGGCCACCATCACTATCCTGCCATGACCACCACCCCAAAGAGAATCGTTCATAATTTCATTAGAATGGACCAAGACATTAATTGAGTTCGTATGGAGATGTTTGCATATTTGTGGAAGTAATGTGGTTTGTGTATTATTTTCTTACTATGTCAAAAAATTTCCTAAGTAATGCAACAAATAGGATGTAAATCAATACATGTATTTAAAAACCTATGGACCATGAGGTTATCTCAAATTATGCAACTAATATTATTACTTTTGGGTTTTTGAATAACTTTGCTCAAATGAATAATGAAAATAGCTGCATTGAATTATTTGTAGGACCAATAAAAATTAGTTACCAAATAAGTTTTTTGCTTCTATTTTGTATTCTCTTCATAATTGAAAATAGAAAATAAATAAGTTTCATGTTTCTACCTTTACAAGTAAAAAAGAAATAATTTTCTTTTATTTTTAGAAATTAGAATGGAAACCTTTCCTAATTGTACTTAATTTTTTTGGACAATGTTGAAGTTTGAGATATGAGAATGAGCAATAATCAAGTTGTTGGGATTTTATATCCCAATTATGCTCCTAATAGTAATACAAGAAGAAAAAACATATCTAAGTTGGATGCATAAAATTGACAACGAGACAAATTGAAATGATTTTAAAATTTTAAGGATTAAATAAGATAACTAAAAGTTTATTGATAATTCAGATAGGTGAGCAAGACTTCATTGACAACCAATGAGACACTAACACGTCGACTCACTCAAGTGGGGTCGACCCCATATGATTTTTAACCATTCTATTTCTATGCTTTTGAGGCAGTGCCTCTCCAGGCTCTACTATCAAGTAGCAGGGGAAACCTTGTTTAGCTCCTCCTCGTATCGCAATCAGCCGTTCACTTCTTCTTCAGGTTTAGTTCTCTTATGTGTTCTTAAGTGAGATTTGTGTTCTTGTTTTGTTAAATTTAATGACTGCATGTGTTTCAAATCCAAGGGCCTAAAGAGGAAAAAGAAAAACCATGACTCAGCTAGTTTCTATCTCATATTGGCGATCGTAGTACTACTGTTGTACTGAGTATACAATTTACACCCTTATCTTCTGAGATTGTTGATTTTACTTCTATTTGTATGATCATATTATACCGAATTTGTTTAGTCTTTGGTACTTGACCTTAAGCTGTTATACACAACACATGATTGGTATATTCAAGTTCTTCATTCATGGCCTTCGATTAATTTGTTTAGAAAACACATAATCTCATCCCTTTATTTCAAGCACTAGTGAGAACAAGGCCTTCAAAAAAAGTACAAAAAATGTATTTCCTTTTTTTTAGGGATATGTTTCAAAGGTTTTTGGGAACCTTTTAAAATTTAAAAATTAAAATTAAGTAATTTTTGTTATTTTATCTTAGAAATTACTAAATTAAGAAATTTTGATTTTGCATTAGGTTTAATTTTGTCACGTATATATGTTATATATATATATATATATATATAAAGTTTTAATATGAGGAAAATCTAAAATTTAGGAGTAAAGATTATATGATACAACAATTTGGGAGTCAAAGTTATAGGCTTTCGTCTTCAACATAACAAATTTTATTTCTATTTTTTAGGAATATGTTTCAAATTTTCAATTTTTTTTTTAACTTTTTGAATTTTAAAAACTAAAATTAAGGGACTTTAGTTATCTTATCTTAGAAAGTACTATAATTAAGGAATTCTGAATTTGCATTAGGTTTAATTTGGTACATTGTCTATGAATATATATATATATATGTATGTTATATATATAATATGAGAAAAACCTAAAATTTAGAAGTTTTAGAGAAAAATAATACTATGAAGGCACATTGTCTATGAATTGATGTATCATTATAGTGTCACACTTTTTATCCACCCTATATGAACGAAACAACCATAATGTTTGAGATGTGTTTTTTTTTTTAAATAAATCTTTCCATTGACATGTTTGTGTGTATGTGTTGCTTCCTTAATACATGGATATTGATGTGTTGAATCCAATCCATTTTCCACTCAAGTATTAAATGGATTATAATGGGTTGAATTATAATAAATTGTGTTAAACCCATTAGCCCATAAAATAATTAAAACACTTCATAGACACACTATGACACAAAAAATAAATATACACACTATTACACCAAAGTACAGATACACTATTACACCAAAATAAACATACACACATACTATTATACCAATTATAAACACATACACATTATTACATCAAAATAAACACATACACATTATTACATCAAAATAAACACACATACAAACACACACTATTACACCAAAATACACACATACACACTATTACACCATAGATACATACACACTATTACACTAAAATAAACACACACTAATCAACAAAAAAATATACAACTAAGTAATCAAACATACACACCCACACTTTGACATACATTCACTATTGCACCAAAAAAGACACCCTAATAACCAAAAAAATATACACACTAAGTAATCAAACATACACACCCACACTTTGACACACATTCACTATTGCACCAAAAAAATACACCCTAATTACCAAAAAAATTTACACACCGAGTAATCAAACATACACACCAACATTTTGACATACATAATGATGCATACACACAGTNAAATTGTGTTAAACCCATTAGCCCATAAAATAATTAAAACTCTTCATAGACACACTATGACACAAAAAATAAATATAGACACTATTATACCAAAGTACAGATATACTATTACACCAAAATAAACATACACACATACTATTATACCAAAATAAACACATACACATTATTACATCAAAATAAACACATACACATTATTACATCAAAATAAACATACATACAAACACACACAAAATGCACACATACACACTATTACACCATAGATACATACACACTATTACACTAAAATAAACACACACTAATCAACAAAAAAATATACAACTAAGTAATCAAACATACACACCCACACTTTGACATACATTCACTATTGCACCAAAAAAGACACCCTAATAACCAAAAAAATATACACACTAAGTAATCAAACATACACACCCACACTTTGACACACATTCACTATTGCACCAAAAAAATATACCCTAATTACCAAAAAAATATACACACTAAGTAATCAAACATACACACCAACATTTTGACATACATAATGATGCATACACACAGTGTCGCACACACTGTGCCACACATACACACACAATCTTGATACAATGTGACATACAAACACAAACATATTGACAAAATAAAAATACAAACACAATTAGTGCTCCATTGCATGGTATATTCCATACCAATAATTTCACAACAATCCTTCATCATAACAAAAAAATAATTCAAAAAAAGAAACACATAACCGTAGCACCATGCCTCTTATCATTTAGTTCTCACAAGTTGGGTCGAGCAAATGGAAACATGCTCAACCAAGAGGAATGAAGGGGCTAATTGGAGAGAGACAGAAGGGGTTTGTGGTGTGTGGGTAATGTGGGGAAGGAAGGGGGGGAGAGCTTGTGAAGTGCTTCCCTTCTTTTGTAGACAAAATTATTACAAAAAAAATTAAAGTGACCAAAAAATTGGACGAAAATTATAGTCCAAATGATGTGCCAAAACCTATAAACCAATAAAGTATAGTTGAGCCCCTTATTTGTTCTGTGTGAGTCAATCACTTTCTTTACCACATCAGATTATAAATTTGATTCCTAATAATAGTTAACCTAGTATTACTGTATACGAATTATACCAAATTAGGTGACCAAATATATTTTATTACAGCATTGGGGTGATTGACTGTCCTCATACCCCTAATCCAGCAACAATGTTGAAATAGGTCTTAAATATATAAAGTTATCCAATTTTTGTTCTATGTAAATTGGGGATAAGTAAAACCCCAAATTTTCCATAATTGGCCAAAACAAATCTATTAAAGGCAACAACTTCTCTTTTCAAAACATAAAAAATCAAAATCAAACAAAAAAATACTAAAAAAAATGTATAACCACTAGAATCAAAACCCCATATAGACACATTTACCTTGAGGAAACAAGGTTCAAAGTTCTGACAAACCCATTCATGGCACCATGACTGTTAGAACTGAGACTGTAACACCCAAGCAAGCCTTATTTGTACGGCAAGAATGTCTTCTTCCTAATGCCCTCTGCCTAAGCCCTATTGTCCACGTAATGCACCTCATGAGCCGACAGACCACCCATCCTCCTCTTCCCTACCCCGTTCGCCATATTCCTATTTGTTGTTTTCTTCTTGTTTGCCTATTTCATTCTTTGTTTCACTCTATTCCTCTCCGCAGACTCCATAGTCGCCGTTGTTGTTGTAGGTGAATTTGATGATGATGTGGGCGTTGGAATTTTTCTGTTTTCATTTCATTCGCATGTGAAAACAATAAAAAAGACTAGAACTTGTAGGTATTGTTTCTTCATTCATTTTTGCTTTTTTAGAGAAAATCTTTCAAGAAAATCCACATTCTTGATGAAAAACTCGAGGAAGAAGAAGAAGATCCGACGACGTCGTTTCACTCTGCTTACCTTCATCATTCTTACTTTTAGTACCCACTTGTGTAGATTTGCTTCTCGATTGTCACCACTGTCATCTTCGTGTCGGTGGAACCATTGTTACTAAATGTTATAATTTACTATTCATTTTAATTTTAGCTCACTTTCCATACCCCTAGATTTATTTAAAAAAATTTAGACTGTGATCGTATCACATATTGGACAAACTCCATTTTCATTAATTCCTTTATTGACAATTTGTGTTATCTTCCTACTTGATATAATTGGTAAAGCATCAGAGTGAACAATGTTTTTCTCTTTTAGCAAAAGGGAGTAGGAAGTATGAGTGAGAAACAAGTATACAACATACTAATTTAACATATATTATTGTGCGCGATGATTTTTGCACAATAAATAGATTGACAAATCACTCCATTGATGAACTTGAACTTGCTTGGAAACTTCAGGTTCCATAGCAAATGAGTGTTGAGAGATGGTAACAGAAGATGATGGAACTCTTTCCAAACTCGCTTTGGTCGCTCTTGAGTTATCGAATTGAGTGTTGTCACTCAAAAAGAAGGGTTAAGAGGGTCCCGAAGTGTTTTTCGGCATGATCCCTTCGACGATCAAGTCAATATTTGAGAGAGGGTTAAAAAAACACTGTTCAATTAATTGGGTGATATTTTGATGTCTTAGACTTGTGTTTCAAAGTGTTATTTATACCTCCCTGGAGTTAATCATTGCGGACAGCTGGGTCCCTTGAAGGGAAAACTACTCATTGGCTCATTTGGAAAGCAACATGTGGTGCACAGTCTTTGAGTAGGGTGCCTTCCTTTTCACGTGGTAGAAGTTTCTGCATTTAATACCCGAATTCCTGAGCATTTAATGCTTGCTTTTTTGACTTCACTAAGCAATAATATGTCACATCCTTCTGTTGGGTCATTTAATGAGCCTTGGTTGTGGCTGCACAGGCGCATGGGCACTTTTGTCCATCACCTCCTAAGGAGTTAGGAATTATATATCTTGTTCTCCGTACGTCTTCCTCATTGGTTGCTAAATTGTCTTTGCAACCATTTTGGTTGCCTTGGGAAAGGGAATTGATGATTAATAGCCAATCTAACCTCTAATGTGGTGACGTCATTCTTGATTCCTTTAAGAACTTAACCATTTGACATAGGGCAAGCTCCAAGATGATCGTCAACAGCTCGGCGGAGTAGGGACTCGACGTTGAGGACACGTGTTAGGTGGAGGGATCCTTAGGGGATTTGGGACACCGAGGATGAGTGTGAAGTGACGAATGTTTCGAAAGGGACTCACGCCGAGGACATATGTCAGTCTTAGAGAGATCTGAGGAGTCTTGAGCCGAGGACACATGTTGAATTATGGAGGGTCCGAGTCTTGTTGCGTCAAGGACACGTGTTGATTCATAGAGCCTCCACGTTCATCATGTTGAGGACACGTGTCATCTCCCCATAAATTCATGGAAAAGTCCCATCAACTACCCCCCAGACCTTGATCTTCGTACAGAATGGATAACATGGCGGAGGGAGATGAAAGAACTTGACCCCTGCCTCTTCATGCAGCCACTTTCCTTTTCTTGGGTCCTGAGCCTCATTTAAGGCGCCTCCTTCGTGCCTTGTGCGTAATAATGGGACTTGCCTTCTTATTTAAACTGATCCTTTGCCCTTCTCTCCCATTTTCTCAAATCCTGCAACTTGAAGAAATCTTCACCGGAGTTCCAACAGAAAAGCCTCAGTTCATCTAAAAGCCACCAATCTCTTAGAATCCACCGGAGAAAGGAACGTCCAACCCTTCCTCTGTATCAGAATCATGTTCATTGGTGAGTTATTGCTCTTCTTTCTCTCTCAGTAGTGACTACTCCCCTCTTGAGTCCTGTTTCCTAGTCTTCTTCAATCCATTCTTAGGGTCCCATCTCTAGGAATCCTATCTTTGAGTCTCCTTTCTGTCCATTCCATGACGAGACGTCGTCAGAACACAAACACTGGGGCCAATGAGGCTGGTCCCTCGAGGCTGAGGAAATACACAGTCAAAGGTCGTCAACAAATCACTAACTTCAAGACCTACTACTCCATCCCCCTCCGGGTCTGTAAATGACTTCGTGCCTGGTCTTCATAGTGCCACCGTCGGCACCAAGGAGGCCATGCCTTTCTATACCAAAGCCATCATGGAATGTGCCATTAGATTTCCCCTCCACCCCTTCTTCTTCGTTTCCTGTCCTGATTTCGCCTCTTCCTGGGACAGTGTTGTCTAAACACCTTTATGATCATCATGGGGGTGGTTGCCCTAAACGAGCGTCTGCGATTGAATCTCGGCCAGGAGGAGATTCTTTTATGTTATTCTTTGGTGAGGGTGATGGCCAAACAAAACTACTACCAAGGCCCGAGATCCTGCCATATACCTTGTGACCTACCTTCCAGACTTTGACAATGGGTATAAAGATGACCTGTTCGCCTTCGACAATTAATGGGAAAGGGGAGTCGGCCCTGTGTACGCCGACTTGTGGTGCACCAAGCAGTGGCGGACTACAAGTATGTAAGCTTCTCTCTCTCTCTCTCTCTCTGTTCGGCTTATAGTTGTTTCAGCGTTTTCGTACTTATTTTTTAACATTTCCCCCCTTTTTGTCTTTTACAGGAATCTTCGACGCTGAGTCTGTTACACCTCCTCAGAATCAAGTTAACCTCGACAACATCATCAGAGCCTAGGGATTTGTGGGCAACAAATTTGGCTAAGCTACGCACGTGCTGTTAGACTACACTCCGAGGTACAAAAACTTCTCCTAGACCCCTCAATCGTTTGACCGAGGAAGGTGGTTGGCGTTATCGAGCAAAAACCTAGAAGAAGACCTCGACATAGCCATTGAAGCGAGGACAGAGGCTGCTAAAAACACAGTTGTCGACACCAAGGAGACAAGAGATCCTTCCGCCACCATCCATGCCTAGGAAAGTACTTCGGGCAAAGACGTTTGGCTAGACTTTGACGTTCTACAAAACCTTAAGGAAGAAGACGCCTTGGAGATCTCCATGTCCAACCCGCTTCGTCTTTCCCTCAACTTAATCAAGGAAAGAGCCGCACTTACTACCGGACGAGGGCGCGGCTCAGGATCTGAGGTCACCCCCAATCATGATGCATTCATCCTTCTGGGGTCGTAATCCAAGGGTTTACACCCTTCCCAACTCCTCCACCAATCAATGCACCTGTGGCGTCGACACCGTAAGGACGCTGTTGAGTCCACGTCAGAGATCCTTAACCCTAGGAAAGAAGAATAAAGCAAAGGTAGGATGGCGCTAGTCTCGGTCGAGGCGCTCCTACATTGACACCGATGCCAACTCCAACGCCGGCCCCCACGTCCACATCGATGTTGACCCCAACTACTCCAAAGTGGCATGGTAGGGCCCAAGATTGGGATAACCTGTCGATCTGAGTGATCGACTCCCTCATTGCCTCTTCTCACACCACCTATGCTGTGAATGAGGCAATCCACTTTGATGCTGACATGGCAATCCGCCGAGGGCGAGGGAACAATTAGTTGTTCCATTCCCTTATCCAAAATTCATTGGTGGTAAGCTTCAACACTTTTAAAAAAAAATTTCTTTTTGCTTTAGCGTCTTTTTGAGTGCGACTTTCCTCCCTTTGTCTTCCAGGCGGCTTAAAAAGTGTCCATCATTGTCGAGCATTTCCATGTCCATTGGGACAAGGTCTAAGAGTGTGAGAGACTCCAAGCTGACCTTGAGAAAGCCCAAGGGGCACTCGTCACGGCTAAGGAGGAGGTGATCTGCACACTCAAGGGGGCCAAATTGCCGGGCTCTTCAAAGAGAGCCAAGCCGCCAAGGGAGAACCTTATAAGGTCAAGGCTTCGTTTGTTGATGCCGAAAAGAGGATCATTNACTCTAAGCTGACCTTGAGAAAGCCCAAGGGGCACTCGTCACGGCTAAGAAGGAGGTGATCTGCACACTCAAGGGGGCCAAATTGTCGGGCTCTTCAAAGAGAGCCAAGCCGCCAAGGGGGAACCTGATAAGGTCAAGGCTTCNAGAACCTTATAAGGTCAAGGCTTCGTTTGTTGATGCCGAAAAGAGGATCATTGAGGCGACGAAGCAGCTGTCTGTGGCCAAGTCAAGGGTAGCCAATTCAGAGCAAACTTGTGCCTTCTTCACTCAAGAATTGGACAAGTTGAGGCTTGAGTTGGAGGCCAAAAAGTTGTCGGAGCAAGAGATTGTCAATCGATGCGCCGACACATCTTGGTGGCCNGAGGCGACGAAGCAACTGTCTGTGGCCAAGTCAAGGGTAGCCAATTCAGAGCAAACTTGTGCCTTCTTCACTCAAGAATTGGACAAGTTGAGGCTTGAGTTGGAGGCCAAAAAGTTGTCGGAGCAAGAGATTGTCAATCAATGCGCCGACACATCTTGGTGGCCTTAGAAGAGAATAAGAGGGAGTACTTCAAGATTGGGTAGGATGAGGCACTTCGGGCAGTCGGGGTCCTTATCGAGTCCCCACTCTTCAAGGAGCACGAGTACATACCCTCCGAGGAGATGGTGCAAGTTGCAGCTGAGGTTGTGGCTGAGGTGTCGGGGCGCCTCNAATGCGCCGACACATCTTGGTGGCCTTAGAAGAGAATAAGAGGGAGTACTTCAAGAATGGGTAGGATGAGGCACTTCGGGCAGTCGGGGTCCTTATCGAGTCCCCACTCTTCAAGGAGCACGAGTACATACCCTCCGAGGAGATGGTGCAAGTTGCAGCTGAGGTTGTGGCTGAGGTGTCGGGGCGCCTCAAGTTCCAAATCCAGCTCTTCCAGCCGAGAATGCGACCCCAANTGAGGTTGTGGCTGAGGTGTCGGGGCGCCTCAAGTTCCAAATCCAGCTCTTCCAGCCGAGAATGCGACCCCAACTCCGGCCCCTCGGGATGATGCTACTCTTGTGTTTGCCGATGCTTCAGTCGAGGTTGCTCCTGTCTCTGTCGACGTCGAGCCTGCCCCTCAGGACGAAGCTTCTATGGTACGCACCGACATAATGTCTTCCTCTCATAGCACCAACTCTTTCTCCACCAGCATTGATGAGCTTTTTGGTGGCATCAGAGGTGGTATCAGTGGCAAGGTTACTAGCCCACCATAGAGCAATTTTTTTTTTTTTTGCAACTTAATTTTCAATTCTTGTAGCTTGAGGGATGTAAAGCCCTCCTTTTTGGAATGCAAGGGTGTTTTTTTCTTTTGCTAAGTGTTGTTTTCTTTTCCTTTCTTGTCTTTGCCATCAGGGCCAAGTCTTTTACTGGGGACCTCAACATTAGAGATGGCAGTGGACCAGAGAAAAATGGGTATTCGTCCAAACCCGTCTCGTTTGGACTGGGGATGGATTATACGTATTGGACGGTGGACGTATACGAGATACCCGTATAAACCTGTGTGGGGATGGACTTACTCTTACCCCCGCCCCATCCCCATCCCCGTTAAACCCTAAGTCGCCTAAGTTACTCTTCCTCCCCTATTAGCACCGCCCCCCTCTCTCTCTCTCTCTCACATACACACTCCTCTTCGAGACTCTCGCCTCTCACCTCTCTCTGCTTCTCTCAGTCGATTGATCCCTAGTGCCTCCTCCTCTTTGAGTCTTAGAGACTCTCGCCTCTCTCGCTGTCTTATCTTCGAAGCTACAAACCAGGCACAAGCATCCCAGGTTCTTTCTCTCTCCTCTCTGACTCTTTGTATGACAGTCTCTGAGTGAGTATTAATTCCTTTTATTTTTTTGAAATTGAAATCATATGATGAGAGTTTCACGAATTGAAATCATATAATTCCTTTGATTTACATCTCATTATTGAACTTGGGGCTTTTTTTAATCTTTGGTTCATACACTTTAACTACCTTTGCGTCGTTGGGTTGATTCATTTGTCTCTTTGTATTCACGAGTATTTTTGTATGAATGTCCGATCATTTTCCCTTGTTTGTTTTTTTTTTCAGTTTTCTTTTTTGGTAGTAATGGTTATATTTGTTTGGAATTTGCTTCTATTTTCTTTTTTCCTGTCTGAGAAAATATTCATATAATCTGTATATATGTATATCTTTGAATAATGAGTATGGAGAACATACAAGAAATGGTTGGCCAGGTGGGGTTCGATTCATTGGCCAGGAAAGTTGGTCTTTATTCAAATTTTGAAGAGCTTTATTTGCTTAATCCCAGAGCTCTCCTTTGCTTATGCTAGAGGCCTTTCCTTAATTTTTGTTGAAGAAATATTGATTCTTCTAGTCACTTGTCCATGGCTAAAAAATTGTGCTTGTATCTACGATTCCACAAGTTTGCATCTGTCATTGTTTTGTTGACACCGATCACTTTGCATGAATCTGTATACTTTCTTCTTATGGCAGAAATGTAATCCTCCCAGATTCCCAAATTATATACCGTAGGTATATATGAGACTTTCGGATTATATAAGAAATATCATCAAAAATCTGGGAAACCCATTTGGAGTGGAACATCAAGACAATATTGAGAATGGTTAAGAGAAACTAATAGTGTTTGGTGCATGAATGTAAAGCTTTTCATTCGGGGGGGGAGGGTGGGGGGAAGTAAGGTTGTTTTGACTGATACATTGAGGTGAAATATATCAGTAGTTTCATGAACCATTCAGTTCTTATTGGTGTTAGTATTGGTGGTTATTACAGGCCTGTGTATCGAATTGGGTTGCCTAATTGATGGTTACACATAAGTTTTAACAAATCTAAGTGAGTGGTTTTAACAAATCTGTGTATGGAATTGGGTTTCCCATATTAGAGCCTTGTGTCTGTTGGTGTTGTCTCATAAGAAATTTTCTATTGAACTGTTAACTATTGAACTTTAGGGACATAAGAATTGTCTTTTTGTTTTTTTATTCATGTCTTGGTTCTCAATATAGCACTCGATATAGCCCTAATGCATTATTTTTTTTTGTTAGGTTCATTTACTTCGACGAGCTTGAAGAGTTACACATTATCGGAGGATCTTGATATTGATGATGAGGTAAATCATTTTAGTTGAAAATTTCTCTTTGAAAGAAACTAATTATTTTTTTCTTTTAATGATATAGGAAAATGATGTTGAAGAAGTAGATTCTACCACCACTAATGGTGTTAATAGATGATTGAATTGGTGTGAAGTTGGTATTAAAGAGATGATTGAATTGATTGAGATGATTCTACCACCCATTATGTTATTTGTGTTATGTTGTGTAATGTTGAATTATATCAAAGTTAAGAAGTATTTTGGACATTTGTTGTTTGTATTATGTTCGAATATTTTATGCTACATTATGTTATATTAGATTATTTAGAATTTTATTGGATTATTTAAAATGTTTGATTTATTTAGAATTTTGGATTATGTTGACTTGAACTAGGGCTTAGGCTTGGGCTTATGTTTGGGATTGGGCGGGTACAAGGGAAGCGGGGACGGGGATTATAAATTTACTCATGGACGGGAATGAGGATGGAAATTATACCTGTTAACGGGGGTGGACCGGGGATGGACGAAAGTTTTTTAAGCGGGTACAGGGATAAAGACTATACCCTACGCCCCCGCTTCGGTCCATTGATATCCCTACTCAGCACCATGGGTCCGTTACCGAGATAAGCCTTCCTAGGAGACTTTGTCCCGGACCATGCCGAGACTGTCCCCTTGGGGGTAGGTTTTCTTTAAAGTTTCTGCCTTCGAGGCCTTTCCCCATCTNCCTTCCTAGGAGACTTTGTCCCGGACCATGCCGAGACTGTCCCCTTGGGGGTAGGTTTTCTTTAAAGTTTCTGCCTTCGGGGCCTTTCCCCATCTAGGAGGTTTCCCTCCTTGAGTCTTTTCAGGGCAAGTCTTTTTCTAAGGCCTTGTCCTCGAGGTCATGCCCCTCTAGGAGGCTTCGCTCCCTTAGATTTTTTTGGGCGAGTCTTTTTCCAAGGCCTCACCCTCAGGGTCATGCCCCTAGGAGGCTTCGGTCCTTAGGTCTTTTTGGGGTGAATCTTTTTCTAAGGCCTCACCTTCGGGGCCATGCCCCCAAGAGGCTTCGGTCCTTATGTCTTTTTGGGGTGAGTCTTTTTCTAAGGCCTCATTAGGTCTTTTTGGGGTGAGTCTCTTTCTAAGGCCTCACTCTCTGGGCTATGCCCCTCCAAGAGGCTTGCTCTTTTATTTCTTTGGGGGTAAGAGTCTATAAAAACTTTTCCCTCGGGGTAATGCCCTTTCCAGGAGGTATGTTCCTTTGTTTCTTTGGAGGCTAGAGCCTTCCTTGAACATTCTGCCTTCAGGGCCATGTCCGGTCTAGGACAATACACTTAGTGAAAATAAGCATTTTGTTCTAAAAAATAATACTTCTACAAATTCATTACATTCCAAGGCCAAATTACTGCATTTTCTTCCATATCCTCTAACTTATATGACTCGAAACCTCCTACTGATACGACTTTGTATGGTCCCTCCCAGTTGGGTCCCATCTTTCCATCAGCCGGGTTGCTAGTATTCCCAACTACTCTTATAAACATCAGGTCGCCTACTTGAAATTTTTGGGGTTTCACTCTTTTATTGTAGAGCTTGGACACCTCTTCTTGGTATTTCGTCAAATCACAAGGCAACTACTTTTCTTCTTTCCTCCGTGAGATCCAAGTCCAGGCTGAGTTAGTGATCGTTCTCTCCGGTGTCAAAATCTTGCATTCTTATAGTGGGGAGGCCTACTTCCAGCTGGATAACCGCCTCTACTCTGTACGTGAGTGCATGAGGGGTCTCCCCCGTCGAGATCCGCGGAGTCATCCTGTAAGACCAAGCGACATTTAGGAGCTCCTTCTCCCACCTTCCCTTAGCTTTCTCCAGCCTCTTCTTGATTCCATTGATGATAGTCTTGTTTGAAGATTTCATTTGTCCATTGGCTTGTGGGTATGAAGGCATGGAGTAGTAATTTTGGATTTCGAGGTGCTCACAAAACACTGTTAAACTGAGTTCTGTTGTCCAATACAAGCGCGCAGGGGACCCCAAATCTTGTCACTATATTTTTTCACACGAATTTTCTGGTGTTCGTGTTCCTAATGTGAGTCAATGACTCAGCTTCCACCAATTTTGTGAAGTAATCGGTCCCAACTATTAGGAATTTCTTGTCCCAGGAGCCCTTGGAAGGGGTCCGACCCAGTCGAGTTCCTATTAGGCGAACAACCATGGACTGGTTAGCGGGTGTAAATCTCCCGTTGGTTGCTTGGTGGTGGGGGCAAACATTTGACATTGATCGTATTTTTGTACGTAAGCCTACGCATCCCTTTGCATTCGCGACCACCAATACCCTTGCGACATGATCCGATATGTCATAGATCTTCCACCCGAATGCCCCCCACATATGCCTTCATGCACTTTGTATAGGAGGGGCTCAACTTTATCCTCAGGGATACAAAGCAAATAGGGCTCTGAGAATGACTTTTAGTATAACTTCTGATCTGAGGAGGCCCAAAACCTTGGAGCCCTCAACTTTATCTTCCTGGCTTCTTTGGGACATTCTGGGAGCTCTTTAGATACTAGGAACTTGAGTAGCGAATCAATCCAGCTAGGGGGCTCTTTCCCTTCTTGGATTGCAATCACCCCCAGGACATCGTTTATGTTGGAGTTGGGAAGGAACTCCACGGTGATCCTGCATGTCATGTCACAGTCCAATGTCGAGGCCAGGCATACCAAAGTGTCGGCATGGACATTCTTATCTCGAGGGACCTACTTGACCTCCACCTTCTTGAACTTGTGGAGTAAGGTCATTGCCTTATGGTGATAGACTTTCATCCTTGGATCCCTCGCTTCAAACTCTCCTTTGACTTGGTTAATCACCAGTAAAGAATCACAAAGGACCGTTAGCTCTGCAGAGCCCGCAGCATCTGCGAGTTTTAGCCCAGAGATAAGAGCTTCGTACTTCACCTCATTGTTGGACACCTTGAAACCCAACTGTACCGCTTTCTCTATGACCAATCCGTTCGGGGAGACCAATAACACTCTAATTCTAGACCCTTTGCTGTTGGAGGATCCATCCATGCAGAGTCTCCAAGAGTGCTCCTCGCCGTCCGTTGAGAACTCTCCCTTGGGGGGAAATGGTTCTCCTTGACTAA
Source organism: Ilex paraguariensis (assembly GCA_963454935.2). Taxonomy (NCBI): domain Eukaryota; kingdom Viridiplantae; phylum Streptophyta; class Magnoliopsida; order Aquifoliales; family Aquifoliaceae; genus Ilex; species Ilex paraguariensis. The sequence goes on from CAUOFW020005380.1 coordinate 176,586, forward strand.
ATTCAACAATGAAGTCCGCCAACACTTGTCTCTTTATCGATGTGCAAGGCTTATAGTGGATGATATGTTCCCCCAACTCCATGACTCATTTCGCTATCTTGCTGGAGAGGTCCGCCTTCCTTAGGATCGTCTTCAAAGTTTGATCCGTCAGGAGGATGATAAGGTGCGCTTGAAAGTAATGCCTCAACTTTCGTGTAGCTGTGACCAGTGCCAATTCCATTTTCTCCAAAGGTAAGTATCATGTCTCCGTATCCAAGAGAGTTTTGCTTACATAGTACACCAGCTTCTACTTATGTGCATGCTTGTGGACGAGTACGCCATTGATGGCAAACTCAAAAACGACCAAGTAGAGGAATAACATCTTCCCCTTTTCTTGGAATCGAAAGGGTCGAGAGACTCTGAGATACTTCTTGACCCTTCCGAGCGCCTTTTCGCATTTTTCATTCCAAATGTGCTTCCTGAACCTCTTGATAGAGCCGAAGAAAGATCTGTACTTTGTCTGACGACCATGATATAAAACAATTTAAGGCGGCCAACATTCCCGTAAGCATCTGGACGTCCCGGATGGTCTAGGGGCTATGTACATCCATAATAGCCTTTATCTGCTCTGGGTTGGCCTCGACGCCGCGTTGACTTATTAGGTACCCCAGGAAATTTCTAGAGCTGCATTCAACTTCAACCCATATTCACGGAGAGTGGAGAAGGCATCTTCCAAGTCCGCGATGTGNGTCAGTATTTGATAGAGGGTTAGAAAAACATTGTTTTATTACTTGGGTGAGATTTTGCGTGTCTTAGACTTGTGTTTGAGAGTGTTATTCATACCTCTCTAGAGTTAACCATTGCAAACAACTGGGTCCCTTAGAGGGAAGACTCTTCATTGGCTCACTTGGAAGGCAACATGTGGTGCATTGTCCTTGAGCAGAGTGCCTTGCTTTTCACGCGGCAAAAGCTTATGCATTTAGTGCCTGAATCCCCGAACATTTAATGCTCGTTTTTCTGACTTTGTCAAGCAATAAATATGTTTCATCCTTTTGTTGGGTCATTTAATGAGCTCTGGTTGTGGCTGCGCAAGCGCAGAGACACTTTCATCCATCACCCCCAAGGGTCAATAATTACATATCTTGTACACCAGGCGTCTTCCTCATTGGTTGCTAAATTGTCTTTGCAACCATTTTGGCTGCCTTGGAAAGGGGAATTGATGATTAATAGATAATCCAATCTCTAATGTGGTGACGCCATTCTTGATTCCTTTAAGAACTTAACCATTTGGCATAGGCCAAGCGCCAGGATGATTGTCAACACCTAGGCGGAGTGGGGACTCGACGTCGAGGACGCATGTCAGGAGGAGGGATCCTCGTGGGATTTGGGACACCAAGGATGGGTGTCAAGTGACGAATGTTCTGTGAGGGACTCACGCCAAGGACACTTGTCAGTCTCAGAGAGATCTGAGGAGTCTTGAGTTGAGGACACGTGTCGAATTATAGAGGGTCTGATTCTTGTTGCGCCGAGACATGCGTGGATTCATGGAGGCTCCATGCTCATCATGCCGATGACACGTGTCATCTCCCCATTAATTCGTGGAAACATCTCATCAATTATATTTTCCTGCCCGCTTAGAGTTATTAGGATTTTGCATGGCCTTGTGTCTTGTAGGCTATTTATACTATTAGAATATCC
>CAUOFW020005380.1:184079-200869 GCA_963454935.2 Ilex paraguariensis
TTTATTAAGACCCATTTGTTAATGAGTATTGTCCGTAATAATTATAAACAGATATTGGTTATATATTGTATTTTATCATATTATTTGTCTTTTAAGTCCATTTTATTATTTTATAATTTTTTTATTGAAGGGGAGGAGTGTTCTAATAGAATATGAATATTGGACATTTAACTTGTTAATGTTTATTAAAGTTGTGCATTTTACAAGAAGAAAAATGATCAACAACTTTAATATATAATATTTTATACACAAAAGAGTATACATATAACAAATGTGGACGAAAACTAGTATAAACACATATAAATTTGCAACAACAAACTATATAATCACCTTATTAGGTGGTGGTGGTGGGGGGTTGCTCGCGGTTCTGGGTATGGGGAAAGACACGAACAGAGAGATCTTTGGGTGGGTTGGTGCTTGCATGCTTGACAACATCATGGTGCTGGTGGATAGAGAGTGGGTTGAGTGGGGCTATGGGGGAGTATGGTAGTGTCGGTGGTGTAGCAAAGTACTCCAGATTGTCAGAAGACTAATTCAAAATTATCTCTATATTATTTTGACATGTGCAGATATAGACATGATTACTGTTGGTTGAATAATTTTTTTTCTTTCACAAAATATACAAGTGAATTAGCCTCCTTATTACATTTTGTGTTCGATAAAACACTAATGTTTCGTTTGGTATGATAGAAAAGTGAGAGGATGAAAAATTAGAAGGATAAATAAAACATCATGTTTGGTAAGGAAGGAAAGTAGGAAAGATTAAAAAGTGGATGAATTAACTTTCCTTCCAACTCACAAAAATCAATCCCTCCAAAATCGGAAGGAAAGTAGGAAGGATAGAAAAGTGAATGGATTAACTTTCCTTCTAACTCACCAAAATCAATCCCTCCAAAATCAAAAAAAAAGTGGATGAAAAATTAATTATTTGTATTAAAATGTATCATATTTGTCTATATATCTTATGTATACATTACATATAAAAATACAATGATAAAATATGTATATATATTTTAAAAAATTTTAAAAATTAATTTTTTAAAAAAAATAAAAAATAAAAATTTTTAAAAATAAAAATTTTAAATTAAAATAAAAATTTAATCTTAACTAAGGGTGAAAATTTTCAACTCAACACGATGACTCAACTCGAACTCGATACAAAAATAAATAAGTTATCTCGCAACCCGACACGACACAATTAGTTAAATTAGTAAAGTTAGATTTGACTAATATTTGACACAAACTCGTAATGACTTAACACGAATCTAACACGGTACGACTCGTCACCTCTAATTTTAGCCGGTACAAAAAAAAAATAATCATTTTTATTTTTCATCCATCCAACCAAACACAAAGGAAGGAAATCGTATCCTTCCTACTTTTTATCCTTAAAAGATAGAAAGTGTATCCCTCCTATTTTCTATCCTTACTATTTTTTATCCTCTCTACCAAACGGAGCATAAGGGCGACAGTGTAAGGGTCTAAAATTGGACAATAATAGAGTTTTAAACATGAATATAACATTCAAGTACTTGAGTACAAATGTGAGTTTTTTGTACCACCAATAAAACATGATTAAAGTGTCCACAACCTTGGTATACTATAATAATTTATTTTCAAAATAGTACACGTGTAACACACATATGTGCTACAACTAGAATATAAAAAGTCTACAATTATAACCCTTCACTCTCCCAATTAAACCCATCACTCGCAAGTCCCAATTAACTAAAATCTACTCAATCAATATGTTATCAAAACCATCCAAAAAAATTATTAATTCTACAAGAATTCATATAATATCTCATCAAGAAATTTGAAAAAAAAACATTTTCTTTTAACATTATTTTTTGTGTTAAAATCGAATTTTATACATATATGTGTGTGTGTACCACTTTGAACTTTAAATAACGATAGAGTAATGTTATTTAAACATAATTTATTGACATAATTTATTGACTTAATCATTTATAATCATCGAATTGACAATAACTTACATTTATTGAACCTCACAACCAATGTAATGATTATAATAAATTTTGTCAAAGAGTTTGAAAGTTAGACATCCAGTCAACTTTAAAATTTTCATGAACCATTGAATTACACATGGATGGTCAATACTTCAACGATGTAGTTTAAAGATGCAACAGTAAATTTAAAGATGCATAGATACTATTTTTATCAGTACAACAAATCTAAAAAAAGACTTCAATATCATACTTTCATAAAGATATATCAAGTGTAAAATTTTATTATTCTATTTTCTTTTCTCTCAATGGTTTCAAAGCATCTAAGATAAAATCTACGGTTAAGATGCATTAAGGTATGGTAGGGACGATGCCGTAACTTTACCCATATATCATAGGAAATTTGCAGCAAAACATGGGGGAATTCTAAATGGTTGTCTAACGGGTGGTTCTGAGTTGTATTTTGTCCTTTTCTTGCTTTGTGCACGACATAATAGGGGTCAATATCAGTATTCAAGAGAGAAGGGCCAGAAGGGGCCATAATGCAGCTTGCAATTAAACATTACAAGTGGTATGGATAGGTATTCGAGGGTGATGGGTCAAGTTTAAGGGCCCAATTCATATTATAAATTTAATTTAAATAAAGAGTTTGACTAGACAAGATCTAATGGGTCCAACCCAAAAAAGGTCTGTGCCTAGTCAAGCTCATCAAGGTTCGAGAACCTACATCACTAAGGAGTAGGAGTGCAAATTGAGCGGGGCTAACCCGAATTCAACCTGAGTACAACTTGAAAAAATAGGGCTTAGGCTAGAATTTTTAATATTTGGGTTGGACATGAGCAAAAAAACTCCAACACGAATTAAATTTGGGTATGCCTCGAGTACAACCCGAATATTAAAATCAGGTTAAACCTGAACANAATATTTGGGTTGGACATGAGCAAAAAAACTCCAACACGAATTAAATTTGGGTATGCCTCGAGTACAACCCGAATATTAAAATCGGGTTAAACCTGAATATACATAAATATATAAATATATTTAACTAGGATTAATATTTATCTTCACTCTTTAGAGTCCAGACTTTCACTTCACTTCAAGTTTTCACCCTTATGCCTCCATCACTCTTAAATCCTTTTCTCACTAGTCACTCCTCCCTCTCTCATCCTCCTTCTCTCAATCGTCACTCGTCTAAGTCGACTCAGACTCTCAGCCTCCTTTTCTCACTCATCACTACTCCTTTTCTTAGTCTCCCTCTTTCAATCGTCACTCTTCTGAGTCATCTTAGACTCTTAGCCTCCCTTTCTCACTCGTCACTTCTTCTCTCACTCCCTCTTTCTTCATCTATGCCTCGCATTTTATTTTAGATCACTTGAAAAAATCATATCTGCANCATCACTACTCCTTTTCTTAGTCTCCCTCTTTCAATCGTCACTCTTCTGAGTCATCTTAGACTCTTAGCTTCCCTCTCTCACTCGTCACTTCTTCTCTCACTCCCTCTTTCTTCATCTATGCCTCGCCTTTTATTTTAGATCACTTGAAAAAATTATATCTGTACTTGAAAAAATCAAATCTACACTTCAAAAAAACAACCTGAATTAAGTAATTTAAGTCTAACCCAAATTTTAACCCGAAATCAACCAAAATTAAGTAATGCGAATTCAACTCGAACCACCCGAATTAAACTCGGGTAGTACTCGGGTTGAGTACTTTGAGTTAAGGTATGGTTAGGATTGAAGATTATATACTTAGAGTTAGGCTAGGGTTAACCTATCAACTTGCCTAACCCGCCTGAGTTGCATCCCTACTAAGGAGTAGGCAAGGTCATTTCAAGAGCCTTATCCATACCACCTTGAAAAAAGTCAACCACCACGTCATCTTTTGATTTGGTCTTGAGGAGAGTCCCGCAACAGCCTCATCCGTTGCAAGGATGATGCCACCTCTACCAAATTAGCCTTTTAGTTACTAATAGGCAACCTCAATCTATTAGGAGACGACTATAAAATGTTANGTATGGTTAGGATTGAAGATTATATACTTAGAGTTAGGCTAGGGTTAACCTCTCAACTTGCCTAACCCGCTTGAGTTGCATCCCTACTAAGGAGTAGGCAAGGTCATTTCAAGAGCCNGTAGTACTCGGGTTGAGTACTTTGAGTTAAGGTATGGTTAGGATTGAAGATTATATACTTAGAGTTAGGCTAGGGTTAACCTATCAACTTGCCTAACCCGCCTGAGTTGCATCCCTACTAAGGAGTAGGCAAGGTCATTTCAAGAGCCTTATCCATACCACCTTGAAAAAAGTCAACCACCACGTCATCTTTTGATTTGGTCTTGAGGAGAGTCCCGCAACAGTCTCATCCGTTGCAAAGATGATGCCACCTCTACCAAATTAGCCTTTTAGTTACTAATAGGCAACCTCAATCTATTAGGAGACGACTATAAAATGTAAGCCTTGCCTATACATGGGGGGGGGGAATCTCATATCTCTCACATCTTGTACCTCACCTGAACTCTCATTGCTCCCACCTGAGATCTCATTGCTCTCACCTGTTCTCCACACTCCTACAACAATAAAACACCCCGACAACCAAAACCCTTCATAGTGAACGTTGGTCATCTTGACCGAACTATTTAAATTGTGTGTTACTTGTGTTGAGTCTTCTCTCTCTATTTTATTATCTACATTAATTACTAATCACTTAACAGGTGGGGCATAATTTTAATTTGTGCATCACTAGAGGGAATTGTACCCAAAAAGATTTAAGGAAAAAAGAGAGAGAAAACATGTCACAAGTTCACATTTGAGAATTTTTCAGGCTTTAGTTGCAACTTAAACACTTTTAAGGTTAAAAATCCATAAAAACAACGCTTAACAAAAATATCATTAATGAATAAGGTTATCTGAAAAGCTTCATCATCATTTTATTCTTATATTTATTACCGCAACTATCATTATCCCACCGCTATTTGTCACCCCCACCACTCATCATCGTTACCACCACCATTACTCGTTGCTACCCATCGCTGCCATAGGCGCCAAAAATCAATGTCTGTTGCCATCATTACCCACATCCACCCACCGCCACCACCCATCACTAGCACCAATCACCATTGCCCATTGCCACCATCGTTGTCAACCATCACCCCCGCCTCCCATCACCATCATCGCCGATAATCGATATTCTTTTATTCCTCACGATGTGCTTCTCTCTACAACCTTTCACTTTTTACCCAACCTTCATCTGAGAGGGTAAATGAATGGTGAGCTTGGAAGACACATTAAGCAATTTGAACCACAACACACAAAATAAGAGAATCAAATGGTACTCAAACAATCAATGATCAATCGCAAAACCATAGATTAAAAAGATATTATTTCACAAGCACATATATATTCGACCCATCCCATAAAACTCAGTACTCCAATCTTTTGAATCACCATGGTTTTATACCCAGACCGTCTTGACAACATGCTAGATACCACTAAGTGCATTCTACTTTTACACACACCCCTTGGGGCCACAAACACATATCGCAATAATAGGTACTATGCCATCTAATACTCCTGACAAATTTGCCAATAAGTACCAAAGTATCCACTAATCAAAATATTTTTGGTATGAACAATCAATATCGCATCAAAGAAAATACGAATGAACATACCAAAACATCAATCAATCAGCATATAACAACAAAACGACTCTTTGCAAAGAATTTTATAGATGGATGAATATTGTGAGATATACCATTTGCTTTGTCAATGGGCAATTCGAAAGGAATGTCTAGGAAGTTTCGAGTTGTAATTTGTCCTCTTATTATTTACTTTACAACATAATAAAGGCCAAGTTCGGCAATCAACAAAAAGGCTATAAAATTATTCCAGAAAATGGTGGACTATGTATTTAGCAATTTCTAGTAAGTAATATGTAGCATGCAAGCTAGATGCATGCAAACATGGTTGTATAAATTTCATGTACCTGATCCTCTGAATCTTGAAGATGTTGGATTTCACTAACTGTTGAAATATATAATTTCATTAGGCACATATCTTTCAAATTGTAATGTGCAAAATGTATGCATGTCTTCGATAAGAATGGTATATAGGTAAACATTCATGTTTCCTTTCGTTTTCTTTATTCTCTTTATTCACATAATTATACCTTGATTACTTTACAGGAAATTGATTTGGCCACAGGAACACTAAGTAATATTCAAACTGGCTTAAGAAAATTCTCAGTTAAAGCAAATCCTGTTTATGCACTGCAAGTTCATGAAGACTGATATATTCAGCCAGCTCTCCCTTGGATGGAGCAGCCATGAACAGGGGCGGAGCCAGACTTTTTTTACAGTGGGGCAACATCAAAGTTCAATTTTTTCATAAGAAAATGACAATTCCAGGTGCAATCCATATAGATAGGTACATAAAAAAAAGTTTTAAAAAAAAAAATCAATAAAATTCATCAAAAAAGTCTAACAAAAAACTCTTGTACCCAAAAAAAAAAAATGCTTATCATGCCGTTACTTAGAACAATGTTGTATATTACTACTAAGATTATCACTTTCTTAAATAAGGGGTTGTGTCAACATTGATCGCCTTTAAGAATTCTACCATAGCCAATTCAAAAGTTAATTCCTTTAGTTGGATAAAATAAATATTTATAATCAAATTTGACAAGCGATCAAATCATCACTGTTAAATTGAAATTAAGGCTTAAAAGCTCTATAGAAAAATATTAAATGGGTAAAAGTATTGTAGATACACTAAGAACCCAATAAAAAAATGAATAATTTTTAAAAACTATCGAAATTGGAGATACAGCNATTATTTACTTTACAACATAATAAAGGCCAAGTTCGGCAATCAACAAAAAGGCTATAAAATTATTCCAGAAAATGGTGGACTATGTATTTAGCAATTTCTAGTAAGTAATATGTAGCATGCAAGCTAGATGCATGCAAACATGGTTGTATAAATTTCATGTACCTGATCCTCTGAATCTTGAAGATGTTGGATTTCACTAACTGTTGAAATATATAATTTCATTAGGCACATATCTTTCAAATTGTAATGTGCAAAATGTATGCATGTCTTCGATAAGAATGGTATATAGGTAAACATTCATGTTTCCTTTCGTTTTCTTTATTCTCTTTATTCACATAATTATACCTTGATTACTTTACAGGAAATTGATTTGGCCACAGGAACACTAAGTAATATTCAAACTGGCTTAAGAAAATTCTCAGTTAAAGCAAATCCTGTTTATGCACTGCAAGTTCATGAAGACTGATATATTCAGCCAGCTCTCCCTTGGATGGAGCAGCCATGAACAGGGGCGGAGCCAGACTTTTTTTACAGTGGGGCAACATCAAAGTTCAATTTTTTCATAAGAAAATGACAATTCCAGGTGCAATCCATATAGATAGGTACATAAAAAAAAGTTTAAAAAAAAAAAAATCAATAAAATTCATCAAAAAAGTCTAACAAAAAACTCTTGTACCCAAAAAAAAAAATGCTTATCATGCCGTTACTTAGAACAATGTTGTATATTACTACTAAGATTATCACTTTCTTAAATAAGGGGTTGTGTCAACATTGATCGCCTTTAAGAATTCTACCATAGCCAATTCAAAAGTTAATTCCTTTAGTTGGATAAAATAAATATTTATAATCAAATTTGACAAGCGATCAAATCATCACTGTTAAATTGAAATTAAGGCTTAAAAGCTCTATAGAAAAATATTAAATGGGTAAAAGTATTGTAGATACACTAAGAACCCAATAAAAAATGAATAATTTTTAAAAACTATTGAAATTGGAGATACAACTTTATGCCCCATTTTGATTAAATCTATACTCAAATACACCCATTTGTATTTGTGTACAGAAAGAGACATTTAGAGTATCTCCAAGAGGCTAGGTAAACCTCTCCATTTAGCTATTTTAGATAGTTCCTCCTCCAAAAGTGGCTCCAACAGACTGGCCCGAGGTAGATGCCGATAGACCCAATCGAGGTAGGTGTAGATGCAACAGGTCTTCTGATGGAAAATGATNGAAGGGGGTTTTCTCTTGTATTTTGTGAATTAGCTAGAGATGACACAATTTTATAGGTTATAAATTTTTGAGTAATGAGTTAATTAGCTGACTCAATGATGTGGCATAGAACATGGTCCAATAGCATTATTGTATCGTTATAACCGTTGAACTTTTTCAGTGTGACTATATTATGTGATACATCATTAAGTTAGATTTCTAGGTTTGAAAAGTCTTGGGCTCATACTTGTTCCCACTTGGGGACTATAGGCACCGCACACATCTAACTGTCCTAGGTCGGAGTCCTGCTTGGAATTAATGAAAACAATTCTTAAAGACCAATGTTATATAGACCTAATTCAATACAATTATTTGGATTAGTTATAAATTTCAAAGATACATGAAGTTCACTTTCAATCCAATGACGATACTAAATCAGGTTCAAATAGTATTTCCCATTTTTAAATTCTTAGGTCAACCAATTGTAAGAATCTAGACTATAGTTGAAGACTTCGATCTCCAACAATAGCTTGAATCGTTTATAATTATAGCCAATAGTCTTCTTATTAGGAGTCACAAAAAATCAATGACCCATAGTTGACAACTAGCTTCTATTCATAAATTGTGGTTAGCACTCTGTCACCTACTGAAAACCATTTTTGAATTGTGGTCAGTCGTCATCGATCTACTACGAAACACTATTAGTTGTGGCTAGTAAATAGTCTTCTATCTACTGGGAATCGCTCTATTCAATTGCATTGTCTCAATTTGAACATATTTAAGCGTGGTTCGATTTTTTTTTCACCCTAGTTTTTCAAGATTTGTAACTACATCATGTGTTTGCATTATTGAATTTCACCGCACTATTTTTTTTTTTTTTGGTAATGAAAATAGTATTTGGTTTGTCTCTAATGAGTAGAGATGCACTTATATCTTTAGGGCTCGTGATTTCAAGTAAAATTGAGAGCATATTCTGGGTGCATGGATCGGTTTCTCAAACCATACACTAATGAAATTAAGACTTGCGCTTGGATAGGGATTCAAACCCACACTAAAGACTTGGATACGGTTCATCCAAATGACTATGATCCGTTCTACTAACCAACCACGTTTTTCGTCACCCAAGGCCAGCCCAAGAATACTTGAGATCCTAGGCAGAATTTTTAGATAGGGCCCACAAATTATTTTTAGATGAACAATTTTTTATTTTCATATTTATTTTTAAATATTCAAATTTATATCTTTTAGCAGGTATATATTTAAGGTGAAAATCAACTTGCAAAACAAACATTTTATGTAACTGATTAAATTAAAATCAACTGAACTCAAAAACTATAGTTCAAGAAAATATAATTGTATAAATAGGCCAGAGTTATTATAAATTTAGATAAAATAAGAGATTAGAATCTTGTAATTTTTTATACAAGAATATGATATAATTTTTGTTGAATTTACATATATTTATGATAAAAAAGAACAATCTTTTTTAAAAAAATTTGATCATTTTGTGAAATATCTTAATTTTTATTTTATATATATATATATATATATATATATATATATATAATTATAATTTTGTAAAACACACGCAAACAAAGCCTAGACAAGTGGGGGCCCTAGGTGACCGCCTCATTTGCCTAGGGGTAGGGTCGGTACTGTCATCGCCCAAGGGACTTAAATCTTAATTTCAGGAAGACAAAGTCTTCATAAAACAAAAAGTACCATGGGGTCAAAAATCCATTGGTTTTCATCACACTTTATATACCCTACGTTTTAAGGATTTCCATAAAAATAATGAAATTGAATCTTCCCCCATGTTTTGAAAATTTCTAGATCAATATTGTATAGACTATGGTCTTCATGTCATTTTCCTTAAGTCGTGTAGAGATGTGCTGAACCAACTCCAACTAACAGCTCATGATGTCATGTCTCTCTGTTTCTCAGAATCCTCAACCACTTTGTCAAGCATGGACTCTCACAGACTCTTTCATGACCGTTGGATCTCTTCTATGTGTTACTCTCAGTTTTGTTATTTTTTTGGGTGTAAACAATATGACGGTACTGATAGCTTCTCAAAGTATTTTTCAAACACAATCGAACAATTTCATTTCTAAATGACGTTCGAAATTCAAATACAAAAAAAATTATTTTCTCCCATTCAATGTGTTTCATTTTTCGTGTGAAGATCTTCCTCCTACTATCCTCTCCCTTGCCTTGGTGGCCTACAAAATTAACTCGTATTCAAATACTTGTTTCTGTTTAAAAAGCATTAGTTAAGGTGTCACCTTGCTTTCCCTTCATATGATTTCCGTGAGAGGGGTCTAAAAGAAAGTGAGCTATAAACTCTCAGCGCTCCTGTAACAAGATTTTTATTTTAGTTATTCATTTTTTTAATGCACACTTCAATAAATTTTCTGTATTTTAACTACATATTTTATATATTATGTCTTATATTTTGTACCTTTGATGGAAATGTTGGAAGGAGAGAGATAAAAAAATGGAGAAAAAGACAAACAGTGGATAAGAGAGGTGGAAAAGGCCAGTAGGAGAGAGAATATATTATAAACTATTTATACATAATGCTACAGTGATACTCTAAATATAGAGCATTACTTTAGCAAAATTATATTTTATCTACTTTGGATATTTTTTTGTTGGAGTATGGTTTTTATCTTTGAATAGCTAAATTTTAGCTATTTTAGAGTTTTAGTCATTTTATTGGAAATGCTCTAAATGATGTCTTATTAATAATTAGGGAGAATCATATTTTGTTCCATGAAAGATTTTAGAATTCCCAGTTTATACTCTTAAAAATTAAATTTTTTACATTACACCTCAATGTATTTTTAGTGTTATAATCTGACCCTTGTGTTAAATTCCATTATTTTTTCCGTTAGTGTCAATGATATGGTTTTTGACCCAAAAAAAATTAATGGAACCTAATAAAAGAGTCACTTTACAATACTTTTGATACATTGAATGTATATTATAAAAAAAATTATCTTTGAGAGTACAAAGTAAAAATTTCTAAATCTTTGAGAATATAAAATGCAATTCGCCATAATACTTATCTCGGCAATGAAATGGTGACTGTGCAATAATGGGAAATGGAAATCATTAAGAACAATGGAGTTCCTCCTAGTCATAGATTTGAAGGTAGACTCTACATGCCTATTTTATTTATTTATTTATTTATTTTGGAGGGGGAGGGGGATGGAAATGGAGAGGAGAGGGGGACTTGAACCTTTGACAAGTGGGGGCCCTAGGTGACCGCCTCATTTGCCTAAGGGTAGGGTTGGCATTGTCATCGCCCAAGGGACTTAAATCTTAATCTCAGAAAGACAAATTCTTCACAAAATAAAAAGTACCATTGGGTCAAAAATTCATTAGTTTTCATCACACTTTATATATCCTACGTTTCAAGGATTTCCATAAAAATAATGAAATTGAATCTTCCCCCACGTTTTGAAAATTTCTAGATCAATATTGTATAAACTATGGTCATCATGTCGTTTGTGTTTGTGGCGGCCAAGACGTGCTATAAACAACACCGACTAAAATGGGCAGAACCTTAATAGCTATTACATTCATGTACTATCTATTGCTAAATTTTCAAGTTGATGAAAAATATCATTCTTCTACTAATCTGTCAGCATATACCTCTATTTTTTTTAAAACGTATACCTTTATTAGGCAATCAATTTTACCCCAAATATACTAATTAAAAAACTTGTTTTAAAATTTTATTATGTTATTAAGGGATTTTAATAAGGAGAGCTGTTAAACAAGCGAAGCTTGAATATTTTTTAAAGTTCGTTTATGTATAAATAGTCAAACGAGTCAGCTCGTTTATGTGTAAATTCAGCTCGATTTAGGCTCGAATTCAGCTCGATTAACACCCCTAAATTATAAAGTGATAGTGCAAAAAAATATGGGGCTTAGGGAGGCCGGTACCTCCCAATAAACTTAATAGGATAAAAATATATTTTTTAAAATAATTGGAATAGAAGTACATATGCTAAAAAAAAGTCATAAATTCGAGAACTCATCACCTTTCCTCTTTTCTATTCTCACCAGGCTCAACTGCTCAAACTTAAGGTTATATTATATAAAAACTCTTTCTTTCTACCTCTATAAATAGTTTAATATGATATATATTAGTTTCCATTAATTTCAATATGTTTTTGTTTGGAATTTTTGCAATTGTTGTCTTTATTTAATTTCTTCAGTGGCCTCACGGTTTGCTATTCCATGGCCCCCTGGCACCGGTAAGGTATACAATTCACACACCCACACAAACACACCGAACACTAATGTCTTAAGATATCGTTACTATATGTAATACCTATAGTCATTAGATCCCTTACTATTCTATTTTTAAATGTCTTTTAATTGTTTTTTGGCTAAATTTTATTTAGTGAGATTAGTTTACTTGATCTCATGTATTGGTTATTAGTCACAGATCTGTATGAGGCATACGATAGTTAGTAGAGGGACAGTTACATATACAACTTGGTAGAATATGATATGATGAAATGTTACATTTGAATTAAATAAATCAAAATTTCAAAAAAAATTAAATAAATCACAAATTTACAAATTAAGAAAAGTGAGAAGAAAGACTATCTAAGTCATCGCTTCCAAAAACATAGATATTATATATAGATAGGAGATAACTTATTTTACTTCCACTGTGGATTGATATCATATTTGCTATGCATTGTATGGGATCCTACTACTTTCTAATGTTGCACAAATTGGGTTTGTACACCACCTGTCAGATGAGCAGTAATAAATACAGTAATTAATAAGTGAGAGATGCAGAAGACAAGGTTTATAGTGGTTCGGTCAATGTGACTTACGTCCACTTTGAATGGTTAAGGTCGTCGGGTATTTTATTACTTCAAGTGTGTAGGGAGAGTAGAGAGTTACAAGCTTTGAGAGGGAGAAGAGAGTTGTGCTCGACTAAGTGTGATGCCCTCCAAGTGTTGTGAAGCTTACAATTTATAGTCACCTCATAGCAGGTTAGGGCGACTTAATAGCAACTAAAGAGCTAATCTGGTGGAGCTGGCGACCTTTCCTCAACGGGTGAGGTGGTTACGATGCTCTCCATAGGATTCGATCAAAGGATGAGGTGAGGGTTGACTTTTTCCAAGGCAGCGAGAATGAGGCTTTTGAATGACTTTGCATGCTCCCCTACTGACGTAGCTCCTCGAACCTGATGACCTTGACCGGGTGTTGATCATTCTGGGTTTGATTTGCTGGATCTCTTGGAGTTGGGCTATTAACTCAATCTGGGCTCATAACATGAGTTGGGCCCTTGGGCTTGGCCCATCATTTGCCCCCTAATACCATACATCTAATGGAACTTGGAAAGGAGGACATTCAGTTGAGTTTGAGTTTTCGGTTGACCGACATAACCGAAAAAACTTTGAAAGGCCAAAACATGTGTTTCTAGGCCTTTTTAAGGGTTTTAACAGTGTCTATCATATCCAAAGGCATAAGTATTGTAGAGCTCATTGAGAGCTTTAATTTGACATATTATGGGCCCCATTTGGAGTTACGGATCAAAAGTTATGGTCAAAATAGTGTGCAACCCTTTTTAAATCTAAATTTTTTGAAGACTCTTTTTGATTGGTGACTCCTTCCCTTCTAGTAGACTCATTTTTGTTTGTGGGACTCCATTAGCTATATAAACTCTATTTTGTAGATTCTCCGGGATCGGGCGGTTCCTCTTTAAAAAGAAAATGTATGTTGATTCTATTGTACCTTCCCCATTTACTTGGTGTTTTTCACTTAGATAACACTTTACTTCCTTTGCAGTAGATAGAACGGTGATTGGGTCTCGCCTCTCTAGTAGGAGCCCTCCTCCTCCTAAAGTGGTCAGGATGAACGATGCCTCCCAAGTGTCTTCTCCAATGGTGTCGCCCGAGGTGAGCTCTCCTCAAATGACCCCTCCGGAGCTCCTCCAGTGGAGCCCCGGGCGTGCTCCCATCGAGTGACCCCTCCAGCGGTGCCTTGAGCATGCTCCCATCAAGTGACCCCTCTAATGGTGCCTCAGGCGTGCTTCCAACAAGTGACCCCTCCAGTGGTGTCTTCTCAGCCGGCGACTCTTTCAGTTGCGACTGCTACTTCAGAGTCTCATTTTTTGTCCACACCTTCTGCCCCCCGTTCGTCCACTCCTCCCGTGGGAACTTTTACAGGCACCGATTTGGACTGGTCCCATGTTGGGCAATCCGCGAGTCATCAGGAAAAGACTTGGGAGATTTATGTTTCCGCCCGAAGTTACTGAGATTAGTAATCTGGGCGCCGAGGGAATTATGAACACATTTTTGGAAGGCCTGGCTCAGGTAAGGGTTTGTTATTTCCCTTTCTCCAGTCCTTTCTTATGCGTTTTGTTATTCCTGTCTTTTATCTTTTTCAGGCTTCAACTACGTCTACATGTTTGCTTTCAAGGGCCCATTTTTATGGCCAATTAAATCTTAGCCTTGAGGCAGTGCAAAAGGAGCTTCTTATTGCTCAGGGGAGGATTATCAAACTTGAAGTTGTTGACAGGGCTTCTCAGGCGGCTACTAAGCTTAAGACTACGGTTTTAGTGACCCGTGAGAGGGACGTGTTTAGAGAGGCTGAGCTTATGAAGACCCGCGAGAAGGTCGCGCTCAATGAGGTTGCCTGCTTGAGAGTAGAGGTAGAGCTTTCAACGTTCCATAAGAGAGCGACTGAGCTTGAGGCTGAGCTTTTTGCAACCCATGAGAGGGATGCGCTCAGAGAGGCTGAGCTTGTGGAGACCAGCAATAGGGCTTCACTCAGAGAGGCTGCCTGCTTGAGAGCGGAGGTAGAGGTGAAGGCGGCTCATGAGAGAGCTTCTCGGGCTGAGGAGAGGGCTGCCATAGCTAAGAGTGATTTGGAGAATGGTCTGACATATGCCTTTATTGATGGTTATGAGGAGCTCTTAGGAAAGATTTCTGCTGCCTTCCCTACTACTGATGTTTCAGGCTTTTTGCCATCTGAGGCGCCTGATGATGACAATGAAGGATTTGACGATGCTGAGGGTGATGAGGAGGAGGAGGAGGAGGAGAACGACCATGAGAGCAACTAGAGTGCTAGGGACTTTTGATTTTTTTTTTTTTTAGAAAGGCATTCTATAGCCTTACTTCTGTAAAAGTGGTTTTTTGCCACTAATGTTCTTTTGGAATTGAATACAAAAATGCAAAGTTCTTTTGGAGTAAATCTAGAAAGTTTTATTCATTTAGTGCTTCTGTCAAACAATATCAGGTAATAGCCCCAAAAAAGTACAATAAAATCAAGTTCCCCAACTTTACTACTTCTACTCTTTTAAGGTATCATTGGTAGTACCTCTTCAAGTGTTCAGCGTTCCACGAATGGGGTAAGACCTTCCCCTCGGAATTTTGAATCTTGTAGGTTCCTGGCCTCACCACTTCTGTTATGATATAAGGTCTTTCCCAGTTTGGTTTCAACTTTCCTTCTCGCAAATCCTTTATGGCAAGGATCACTTTTTTGAGGACCAAGTCTCCTGGTTGAATGAGGCTTCACCCTCTAGCTGTAATACTTCGTCATGCGGCGCTTATACTCTACGTTGCGGACCACAGCTATCTCCCTTGCCTCCTCTACCAAGTCGAGGTTGATGCAGACTCCTTCCTCGTTGGTGATAGGGTCGTGGTGTTGGACCCTTAGAGAATGCACCCCGATCTCCACTAGAATGATTGTTTCAGTTCCAAAGGTAAGGGAGAAGGGGGTTTCTCTGGTTGGGGCTCTTGGTGTGGTTCGGTAGGCCCATAATACGCTTGAGAGTTCGTCAACCCAAAGACCCTTTGCTCTTTCGAGCCTTGTCTTTAGGTTGTGTAATATCGCTCTTACCATGACTTCAGCTTTTCCATTTGCCTGTAGGTGAGTTGGGCTAGAATGAGACTACTTTATCTGGAGGTCGGAGCAGAAAGAGTTCAGAAACTTGTTGTCGAATTGCTTGGTATTGTCACTGACAATGGCGTGGGGTATCCCAAAGCAGCAGACCAGATTCTTCCATATAAAGTCTTTAACCTTCGTGTCTGTTATTTGTGCCAGGGTTTCATCCTCTACCCACTTTGTGAAGTAGTCGACGGCGACCACTACAAACTTGCACTGTCCTCTGCTCAGAGGTAGGGGGCCTGAGATGTCGATGCCCCATTTGGAAAAAATGCCGCAAACTCGTGATGATTGTCAGCTCCTCTGGTGGCTTCCTGGGCACAGTAGCGAAACGTTGACACTTGTTGCACTTCTTGACCAACTCTTGGGCCTCTGTCACGCCCCTAATTTCCACAAATCCAAGGAGTGAGTGAAAATGGAAAAAGAAAAGTAGATGAAAGGTCATTAAGATAAATTGGTTTCTCATTCATTTCCCATGTTTTCCCAAAATTTTTCTAGCAAATTTTCTTCCATTCTTAGCTTATTTGTTCAAGGTTTCTAAATCCCTCCTTTTGACATCCTTCCCACCTAATCAAAAATTATTTTACACAGTTAACAAGTCTTTTATTTTTTCATAAAATTTTGACATAACCTCCTTTATTTCCAAGCCTTTTTCCCACCTAATATTCACAATATTTCATATGCATTATTATATCACAACCCACCCTCACTCGGTGGCCACAATCCATGTAAATTAAACATACATCCTTTATTTTCAACATACACATATAATACTAATTACATAAAGATATCCTACATATCAATTGGGTTTACACCCTTACACTTTAAAGTGACCCAAGGTCTAAATCCATTACTTTTTCAAATTAAAA
>CAUOFW020005380.1:202029-216905 GCA_963454935.2 Ilex paraguariensis
AAAAATGCCGCAAACTCGTGATGATTGTCAGCTCCTCTGGTGGCTTCCTGGGCACAGTAGCGAAACGTTGACACTTGTTGCACTTCTTGACCAACTCTTGGGTCTCTGTCACGCCCCTAATTTCCACAAATCCAAGGAGTGAGTGAAAATGGAAAAAGAAAAGTAGATGAAAGGTCATTAAGATAAATTGGTTTCTCATTCATTTCCCATGTTTTCCCAAAATTTTTCTAGCAAATTTTCTTCCATTCTTAGCTTATTTGTTCAAGGTTTCTAAATCCCTCCTTTTGACATCCTTCCCACCTAATCAAAAATTATTTTACACAGTTAACAAGTCTTTTATTTTTTCATAAAATTTTGACATAACCTCCTTTATTTCCAAGCCTTTTTCCCACCTAATATTCACAATATTTCATATGCATTATTATATCACAACCCACCCTCACTCGGTGGCCACAATCCATGTAAATTAAACATACATCCTTTATTTTCAACATACACATATAATACTAATTACATAAAGATATCCTACATATCAATTGGGTTTACACCCTTACACTTTAAAGTGACCCAAGGTCTAAATCCATTACTTTTTCAAATTAAAAAACAAGTCATTTGGGCTTATGCCCATACATACAAAATATGCCCAAAGGTCAAATATTAATTCAAGTCCCTTTCCCTTCCTTCCTTTAAGACTACCTCAAGTCTCAAGTACGGGGAGCCTTATCTGTAATATGATATCCCATGAATGGGTCAACTCAACTGTTAGTATGACAAAGTGCTAATGATAGGAACAAATTTAAGGCGTGGCATGTGTAAGTGTACATTTTTAAAAGCTACAACCCCATAATCCCTCAATGCTATGCAATGTCAATATGCATGACACACCTATACAACTCTATGTCACCCATGTCTCGCTTCACGGTCCGCCATCGTCAGCTCACGATTACTATCATTGGCGAGATTTTGAATTTTTCACCACATGATCTACACCCTCATAATGCATAGCACCAAGTGCTCAACCCACACTATGTTCCAAGGATTTATATATGCCAAGATGCCATGATTTTTCTCAATTTGAATTCTATGAAACATTTCATCAAACACCTTATCTATATGAATGTGAAGCACCATTCAATGGATTGAACATATGATTAAGCTACATATTCATTACTTTCACAATTTCTCAAAGAAACTGCAAACACACAAACTACCAACTCATGTAACAAATCATAACTCTCAAACCACAAGAATTTTTCTACATGAACATAAGCTAGAATATAATAATCTAACACATAAACAATATACAATTTTACCATAGCAACAAATTGTTAAGAAACTCAAAGAACACAAAAGTACTTAAACCACTAATTCTAAGTTTTCAAAGCAACTACCAACTAAATGATTTTCTAACATCAAGTAAACACCTAAATCATTTAATCAACACATAGGAAGGCAAAAAAACTTAAATCTATTCTCAACTTAGCAAAATATCATACCTAAAATTATTTTTCTCAAACCAAAAGAGTTGTGTTTGCTTTATAGCTGAACCAATTGGTGAGAATATAGCCCTTGTTGATAGGAACAACTTCTTAAAAGGAAGTCTTGCAAGAAGCTTAGCTTAGGAATGAGTTTTGGTGGCTTGAAGAACCTAGGATTTTTTTCCTTTTTTCCTCCAAAAATGTGTACTAATCTTTTCCAGTCCAAAAATCGATATTTTTACACTAAAAGGGCTGTATTTATAGTGGAGGGGCAAAGGTGCAAAATGACCCTTTTGTCCTTGATGATTCCAAGACCTCGTTACACTACAACTCATCTCGAAACGCTTCAATTCAACATTTTATTTCAGCCAAAGTTCTTAAAGTTATTTTAAATAAAATTTTTTTAAAAAATAGATTTTCTCTAGTGGCCGGGTATGATCGGTCCCACCTAAGCCACCCGGGATACCCTTTTTGTCCAATTTTTGAAACTATTTTTGTTTAGATTCAAATTCACATAGTATGTGTATTTTAACATTCTAAGAATGTTTTTCTTCTATAAAAATACTTCAATTATGCTCCTAAATATGACTTATGCCTAAATGATGCATATGTAGTACCCTACCAACAAATGGGGCATGAATAGTGCCTTACCGACAAAACTAAAAAATTTATCCTTACTTTTCAGATCTCTACAGCCTCCCTCACCATGCTAGGCCAGAAGTAGTCTTATCTGAGTACCTTGTGGATGAGGGAACGTCCTTTAGAGTAATTTTCACAAACCCCTTCATGGATCTCCCGCAATGCATAATTAGCTTCTTCGGATAATAGGCACCGAAGTAATGGTAAGGAGTAGCCTTTCTTGCATAGGGGGTCTTGTAAGATGGTAAACTTGGAGGCTCTCATCTTGAGCTTCCTGGCTTCCAGGGGTTATCTAGCAACACACCCTCTTAGAGGTATGCCCTTATTGGGGTCATTCAGTTTGATTCGGCAGATGCACAATTGACGTTTGTAACTTCCACATGTAACTTACTTGACTCGAATTGGTGACCAATGAATGTTGGCCCTGGTGGGGTTTTCAAGGATGAGGCGAGCCTGGCTAGTGCATCCATAGCCATGTTGTCCTCCTTCAAGATGTGGCAGATTTGGCAGTATTGGAACTTGGCGATCAAGGCTTTCACCTTGACAAGGTACTCCTGCATTCTCGCTCCTTTTGTTTTGAACTCGCCCTTCACTTGGATGACTATCAGCTGAGAGTCACTATAAGAGATAAGGTGTTGGGCTTCCATTTCTATTTCCAACCTTAAGCCAGAGAGGAAGGCTTCATATTTTGTCTCATTGTTGGAGGCGATAAAGTGGAGCTTCACAGCATATTTGATGGGAGTGCCTCCAGAGCTGATCAGGATTAGGCCTGCTCCATCTCCTTCATTTTTTTAGGATCCATCCACATAAAGCTTCCAGAGTGGTAGAGAGACGGTCGTTATGGGAGCTTGGGCACTAGGATAGAGTGCTTGGGCACTAGGATAAGGTGCTTGGGCGCCACGAGGTTCCCGGGTGCTTAGGCAGCCTAAACGCTAGAGGTTGCCTAGGTATCTGGATGTCTGGCCTAGGCGCCAGGTTAGGCCGCTTGGCCTGGGCACCTGATCCAGATGTCTAGGTGTCTGACTACTTTGCTTGTTCGAGTTCGACGTCTGAAGTGTGGAAGGCTCATTCATCTCTTCCTTTACTGGTGTAAGCTCAACAATAACATCGATCATGACTTGTGCTTTTATGGCCGCCCTTGGCTGGTACTGGATATTAAACTCGCCCAGTTCCACTGCCCACTTAAGGAGTCTCCCAAATACATCCGACTTTCCTAAGACTCTCTTTAGAGGTTGGTCTATGACGACAATAATGTTATGACTCTAGAAATAATGTCGTAGACGCCTTGCTGTTGAGATTAGGGCGAGCGCTAGCTTTTCTAGCCCGAAATATCTGATTTCTGCACCCCGGTATACTCTGCTCACATAGTAGATAGGCTTTTGGAGTCCATCGTTGTCCCTGACGAGTACAGAGCTCACTGTCAATGGGAAAACAAAAAGGTACATATACAAAGTTTCATCTGGTGCAGCATGTGAGAGGAGGGGAGGCGTAGCCAAGTAGGCTTTGAGTTTTTGGAAAGCTTCCTTTGCCTCAAGTTCCCACTCGAAGGCTTTTTGGAGAATCTTGAAGAAAGGCAAGCATTTTTCTGCAGACTTAGAAATGAACCTGTTAAGTGCAACAATTCTCCCATTGAAGCGCTGAAGCTCCTTGGTTGAGGAAGGTAACTTTATATCAAGGATGACCTTGATCTTGTCGAGGTTCGCTTCAATTTCCCTCTGATTGACTATGAATCCCAAGAAATTTCCTGACTCTACGTCAAAGGCGCACTTCTCAGGGTTCAACTTCATGCGATAGGACCTAAGAACATTAAAAGTTTCTTGGAGGTAGTCAATGTGATCTGCTACGGCGAGGCTCTTCACCAACATGTCGTCCATGTAAACCCCCATTGTTCGCCTGATCTAAGACTGGAACATTTTGTTCACAAGTTGTTGAAAGGTTACTCCTGCTTTCTTTAGCCTGAAGGGCATGACCCTGTAACAATAGGTCCTCTTCAGAGTGATAAATGATGTTTTCACCTGGTTTGGGGGGGGTGCATATTGATCTGGTTATATCCAGAATATGTATCTAGGAAGGTGAGTAGTTCGTGTCCTACAATGATGTCGATGAAGAGGTCAATTCGCGACAGCAGATAACTGTCTTTTGGGCACGCCTTGTTGAGCTCAGTAAAGTCAATGCAGAGGCGCCACTTCCTATTGGTTTTGGTCACCATCACCACATTTGAGAGCCATTTAGGATATGCTAATTCCCTGACCATCTCATTTTCTATCAGTTTTTCCACCTTCTTGTCCATAGCTTGGGCCCTTTTAAGTGGAGGTACCCCGTAGCTTTTTGGCGAACAGGCTTGTAATGGGGGTAGACATTGAGACGGTGTGTGGCGACCTCAGGGTCAATGCCCTCAAGGTCTGCATGTGACCATGCAAAGATGTCCATGTTGCGCCCCAAAAAGTCTATTAGCTGGTGGACTAATTCTTTAGAAAGGGAATAACCAATGTATACTCTTCTGTCTAGATACTCCTCATTTAGGACCACCAGTTGAGCTCATCTACTGGTTCTCCTTTTTCCAATGTGGCATCTTCTTTCAGGTCGAGGACCTCCATTGTGGCCTTCTGGACTTCATAGAGGAGACGTAAGACTCTCTTGCTGCCTCGGACCTCTCCGACTCCATTTGAGGTTGGAAAGCGGAGAATGGGATGATAGGTGGAGGGCACACTCTTATGGTGTTGAGAGCAGGTCGCCCTAGCATGATATTGTAGATCGATGGACAGTCTATCACCAAGAAGTTAACCATGATTGTGAAGTTGCGAGGTGTCATTCTAATAGTGACTAGTAAGATGATGGACCCTAGGGGATACACCTTATCTCCTAAGACCCCAATGAGGGGCTCTAATAGGCTGCAATCTTTCTCTGCCCAAGTTGAGCTTTTTCATAGGCTTTTGCGAACAAGATATCCATAGAGCTGCTACTGTCCATTGGGATCCTTTGTACTTAGAAGTGGTGACGGTCATGGTGAGCACTAGAGGGTCATCGTGGAAGTGCTGAATTCCTTCTATGTCCTTGTCTGAGAAGGATATGACCTCGTCGTTGACATGCTTGGGCGTAAATCGTCAAGGTATCTAGCCTTTCTAGGGTGGGCTTTCATGGTAAAGAGTGATTCTCCTCCTCCTACTAGCCCTCTAGAGATGGTGTGAATTTCTCCAATTGATTGTTGGTCCTCCTGATTATGAGGTAGTGGCAGTGCCTAACCCTTACTAGTAATATACTAACGAAGGTGACCCTGTTGTATGAGCTCCTCAGTTTGTCTCTTGAGGTCGTAGCAATCATCAGTATAATGGGCATGGTCGCGATGGAAACTATAGTATTTGTTCGGGTTCCTGAAGTTTGGGGGAGACTTCATCCTCCCTAGCCATTTTATTGTGAGGTCATCCTAGATTTGGAATAGGATGTGCCCAACAGCGGTGTTGAGGGGGGTGAAGGGTTGTCAATCTCTCTGAGGGGCAGGACCAAGCCATTTTTGGCAGGTACGCTCTCTGTCCTGCTGCACTTGTTGTCACTCTTTTTGTTGTTATCCTTGTCTATTTTCTTCCTTTTTCTCCCCTATTTTGGAGGACTCACCTTGCTTGGCCCTTGTGATATTCTTAGCATTCATATACTTTTGTGCTTTTGCCAGCATCTCTAGCCTTCTTTTCGGTGGGCACTTCATTACAGAAAAGAGGAAGCTTGATGACCGGAGGCCTCCTAGGAAGGCGGTCATAGTCACCTTATCATCGAGCTCCTTAACTTGGAGGACCTCCTCATTAAAATGAGTGAGGTAGCTCCTTAAGCCCTCATCTTGGTCCTACTTTATGCTAAGCAAGTGGGTGATAGGCTTCTGGTGGCGGCGCCCTCCAATGAAGTGAAACACGAATGACCTACTCAGCTCAATAAAGGAGCCAATGGAAGCTGGGGAGAGCTTAGAAAACAATTATCAAACTGAACTCTTCAAAGTAGTTGGGAATGCCCTACACATGATTTCGTCGGGGACGTTGTGCAGCTGCATTAAGGTCTTGTAAGTTTTCAGGTGGTCCAGTGGATCCTTCATTCTGTCAAAGGTCTCGACGGATGACATTTTGAATTTCTAAGGAAGGAGGTAGTTCACCACGTCTAGAATGAAAGGCATGTTAGTTTGCCTAACTGGATAGTCCACAGTCTCAGGTCTTTACACCTTCATAGCGTTGAAGACGTCACCTAATTGACTTTGTACCTCCTTTATTTTTTTCATTCCAGCAATTGGGAGCTCCTTTGGAGTTCTCATGGAAATGGCTCCATGCTTTAGTTTTCACCCTTATCTTCTTGGAAGAGAGGGTATCCCCCATGAGAAACGAGAGCTGGAGGAGGAGGTGGAGGTCCCTCATAGGGAGCTCCCCCATGTGGGGCTCCCAAGGGTGGGCGCCCAAGGGTGGGGCATCTAAAGGGGCTCCAAAGGGGGTGCCCGGAGCTACTTGACGCCCAAGGCATGAAGCTCCTCTGGCTTGGTGTCCAGTAGGTTGTGCGCCTCCTTATCCGATGAGCATGAGTTACAGAATCTACTAGTTTTGGGTCACAAGCTGCTACATGGTCTCTAGCATCTACTGCGCATTTGGGACATGATTGGTTGGTGGAGGAGCAACCTCCTCCTCTCGTGGTGGATTATCCTCAGGTTGATTCATTGATCTGGTGGTGATCGTCATAGATTTAACAAAGAGAGTGTTTAGAAGTGAGAATTTAGGCGCCAAACTGATGATGGACAAATTAGATTTGTACACCACCTGTTAGATGAGCAGTAATTAATAAGTGAGAGATGAAGAAGACAAGGTTTATAGTGATTCGATTAACATGACCTACATCCACTTTGAATGGCTAAGGTCACTGGGTATTTTATTACTTCAAGTGTGTAGGGAGAGCAGAGAGTTGCAAGCTTTGAAAGGGAGAAAAGAGTTATGCTTGACTGAGTGTGATGTCCCCCAAGTGTTGATGGGGCTTACAATTTATAGTCGCCTCATAGTAGGTTAGGGCGACTTAATAGTAACTAAATAGCTAATCTAGTGAAGCTGACGACCTTTTCTCAATAGGCGAGGCGGTTACGGTGTTCTCCATGAGATTCAGTCAAAGGATGAGGTGAGGGTTAATTATTTCTAAGGCGGCGAGGATCAAGCTCTTGGATGACTCTATATGCTCCCCTGTTGATTTAGCTCCTCGAATGCGATGAACTTAACCGGGTGTGGACCACTCTGGATTTGACTTGCTGGATCTCTTAGAATTGGACTATTTATTCAAACTGGGCTCATAACATGAGTTGAGCCCTTGGGCTTGGCCCATCATTTTCTATTGTAAGTTGTTGTTTTCTAAATGATTCTACTCTGTTATGAATTTTTTATGCACGTTTAGAAAATTGAGATCGTTATTAATACCACATGTTTTACTTCTAAAGTTATATATGCTTATTTTAAAAAATTGAGACTTGTTTTACTTATATTTCTAATCCTTGTTTAGGTTTGGAAACTGCTGAGCTACTTGTGTTCACACTTATAATTAACATTTTTTCAATTTTTGATGTTGAGATTGATACCATCATATGGGGCTGATAATTGAGCCGAGCTATTCGGGCTCGACTCAGATAAAAATTGACTCAAACTTGACTCGTATTTTAAACGAGCCAAGCTTGAACAATTTTTAAAAGACTCAGCTTGAGGTCTCAAAGTTCAGCTCATTTATATGTAAAATAGTCGAACTAATCAGGTTCGGCTCGGGCTCAGCTCATTTTCTAAATGAGCCAAGCTTGAACAATTTTATAGGCTTGTTTAGAAAAACATGCTTAACAGGCTTAGCTCGAACTCGCAAAATTTGACTCTATTATCAGCCCTACCAACATGGGTGAGCATGTGGGATAATGCTTATGAATTTTAATGATTTAGCTTGAGAGAAAATATTTATTTGTGTTTGAGGTGTATGATGTAAACTTGGGCTATTTATATAATCAAGTAGCTAGATTCCTTTGTCTTTAGTTTTTTGCTACTCAGATCGCTTGACGATTGTTGATCCAACGGTCCTCATGTCAAATTTTTCTAAAACTTCTATCTCTCATCTAACTGTCTCTCCTTATCTCGTACTAACTAATATAAAGACTCTTATATCTCTATCCCATACTATATCTCTCTCTCCCTATCTCAGACTAACTCTCTCCTTGCTACTTCACCTGATGCACTCGCCAAGCCTCTCTCTCATTTTAAAAGCAACTCATCTCTAACTCTCTCCCCTATCTCATACTAATTGTTACCTCACCCGGCACATCTCTCTCATCTAACTCTCTCTCCTTACCTCACCTAGCAACTCTAACTAATCGGTTGCTTTCATCGTCAAATTGGGGAGCGAACCATTGCCACCAACCACTATAAGCCACCACCCCCACACTCCTTAACAGTGGAACATTGCCGAAGTAATTGGTTGATTTTGTTGTCGAATTGGTGAGCCATGAGCAACAACTGTGCTTTGTTTCAATCATCGCAATTATTCGCACATCCAGTAAGTGGACTTCAATATTTTAGGTTTGGTTTATATTACATCTAATTGCTTTTATTAGATCCCGTTTTCTTATTTTACATATGACGTTTATGGGATAGGTCAATCTTGAAAAAAGTAAAGAGGGAAGAGACATTAGTGCTTGCGAAGTTACAAGAGATATTGGAGGATCTTAAAATTGGTAGGATACTATAGAGTTTTAAACTGAAGTAATGGGGGTAGCCTGAATCATGAAAGTATCCTACCATAAAAGTATCTTTCATTTCATTTTTGGACGTCCTTTATTTTCGGTTTCGTGGAATGCAACTAGAGTGTCTCAAGGGAGCTATGAGTAGAGATTTCTTTTGAATTCTCTCTCCCCATAAAGTTTTGATAGAGAAAATTTCAAGAAAGCTATGCATGATTTTCGTCATTTTGGTGCAACTGTTTTGGACTTGCTACTCTGGGTGGGGATCTTGGTGGATGAGTTTAAAATTCAAAAGGGTTTGGAAACCAATGTGTGGTTGTGTAAGTCATACAATAAGGTAGAGTGCAGATTTGAATCTTTAGCATAACAAATCCCTTAAATCTTGCAAATCATGCAAAAGTTTTTTGGGAATGGAATAACTATCTTGAAATTTAAAAAATATCGGCTTACATGGCAATAAACATTTTTGCCCTTAATGTTTCGTTCTTTAATTTCTTTTTTGCCTTACCATTAGGTAATACTACAAGTTCCCCAGTTCACATTTTTAAATTTTAATAAATAAAATTGGTCCTTGCACAATTGAGGTTAATTTTTTTTTTAAAAAAATTACCAGGATCTATTTATACTTAATTGTGACAATTGAACAAGTGTTCAATTATTGACTACTCTTCTAGGCATGCCAACATTACTATACCACCTAAGTGAGGACTATGACAAACAAAAAAAAAAAGGGCAGATTTCTCAATAATTATAAAAAAAAACATTAGAAACATTCAAAGAGAACCTCCTCTTAAATGTGGTAGCACATTGGTAGTTTTGGTCCTATGTTTAGTTGTTCATTTGGTTCGATTTGATCTTATGATAGTGCGCTCATGTATGTTTGGGTTTTGTATTTTGGTCAAAATTTTAATATAAAAGGATTTTTGTTTTTAATGCATTTTTGTGTTGTTTAGGGTTTTTGATTTTTCGAATTATGCTATTGGTTGGTCTTTTATAATTTGTTAGCAGTGTTTTGTTCTTGGGTCTTTATAGTTAGAAAAATTAATGAATTAATTGATATTCAAATATTTAATCACCTTCATCAAGATTCTAACTGGCCATCACCATCGTCTCTTTTTCAACTTTCTCACTTTACTCTTCCATCAACCATAGCATATCAAGCCACAACCACGACTATGAAATTCACCAAGCCTCGCACTACCCAACCCACCCCCTTCGCCATCAACCCCATTGCCACCACAGACTCACATAACCCATTTCCGCAACCACCACTACAACTCACCTAATAATATATTTTAAATCGATTTTGTTAGTTGTTTTATTGTCATTGTACTAAATTTCTTGTTTGATTTATATATTGTATCAAGTGTAGTTTTTTTCAATAATACCCTCGAGCATGAGTAATTACTTATATTATTTTAAAGTACCAATGTATCTTTAAAACTTTATTTTCCTGCTGTTAGTAAAAACAAATATGCCATCCATCCGTATATCCTACAAATTTAATGCCTTCTAGAAGCCAATTCATCACAGGTGCTACTCCTCCCAATTTTTCAGCAAAATAAATGGTCCAATAAACCTAATTCATCACCGCCCTCCCAAGTTTCCAGCCGTTAACAACCTCTCTCCTTCTCCGTCGACCCTCCAACTCACTTCACCATGCCCCAACCCAACCACTCTGATCAACTCAGCCACTGGCCGCTGCTTCTCTTACTCCGAATTCACCAATCAAACCAAAATCCTGGCCGCATCTCTGCAAAACCTAACGGGTCTCTCCAAAGGCGACACTGCATTCATTCTCTCTCCCAATTCAACCGAGATTTCCCGCCAAATCAAGCTCTCAAAAGCAGTGATCGTCTTTGTCGTGTCATCAACGTGTCACAAGCTTCCAACCATGCGATACCGGACAATACTTATTGACTCGCCTGAGTTTGAGTCGGTGTTATCGAGTTCAAGTCGTGAACTCTGCCCCGCGTCGAAGTGAGTCAGTCTGATATCGCAGCGATTATGTACTCGTCGGGGACTACCAGCCAAATCAAAGGTGTGATGCTTACTCATCGGAACTTGATTGCGATTGTAGGGATATTTTTAGCTCGGCGACCGGAGAGGGAGTCACCGACGTTGTTGCTGTATACGGTGCCTTATTTTCATGTATTTGGGTTTTTGACAGTGTGAAGTCTGTGGCTCTAAGTGAGACTGTGGTGTTGATGGAGAGGTTTGACTTGAGGAAAATGTGGAGAGCTGTGGGGGAGTTCAGGGTGACGGATGTGGCAGTGGCAGTGGCACTACCGGTGTTGGTGACTATGGCGAAGGGAGATGTGACGGATGGCTATGATTTGAGGTAGTTGGATAGGGTTGATTGTGGTGGTGCGCCACTTGGCAAGGACGTGATCAGAGCATTTTCAACAAAATTTTGCGGGTGTTCTCTTACATAAGGTTACTAGTGTTCACCACTGAAGGCTCGTCACCATTATTTGTTTACTCGGCCGCGTTCTGGAATCTGGAGGTTCAAGCTTTGCTGATTATCTATTGAGGAAACTATGCATATGACCCTCAAAATATGATTTTTTTTTTTTATTTTTTTTTTCTAAAGTTTGTGCAGTTGGTTGATCAATACCTTCATAAACTATCTATTTGTTGCAGATAATGCCGTTATGAAAAGTTTTGTGCCAGTCATTCTTTCTATTGCAAGAATTCGTCAATAACCTAATTGTTCTTACCACTCATACTCATAGGTAAGCTCTCTATCTCTATGTATCTAGATCTTCATATAACTTATGGATCCGGGGTTCTTTTTGAAAGGGATAAATACAATTCTGTACTTGCAAATGAAAGCTAATTTTTGCTTGAATTTGCTGTAGTTAATTAGATTTGTTTTCCAAGTTGGTGACAAAACCAGGGAGGATGTCGACTACTCTGAGGAAGAGATTGATAGGGGATTTCAAGAGTTTGCAGTAGGATCCTCGTATGTGCAAGACACAAGAGAGGTATTATGCTTTGGAACGTTTAGGACTCAATTGGATCCTCTTGGTGTTTTTGTTTTCCTAGATGTTGACAGGACTAAACTGTTGCTAAGATAGTTGACATTCAACCATGATATGTTGGTAATTAGCACTTGGAAATGTTTAGCATGTCGAGGAAAGTGGCACATTGCCCAAGATGATTGCATTGCATTTGATACCAGTGGAAAAGCTTATAGAATTAGGATAGGGACGTGGATTGTTTTTTGCCAATCTTTGCTTAGCCCACAATCATGTTTCCCCTTTCAAGTTTGGGCCGTGAGATTTTTACATTTTATACGCTTCCTGTTATTTTTAAAATTTTACATTTATTTGTCAATGTGTTTTAACAGCTCAAGAATCAAATGAAAGAGTTAGCCACACTTTCCTTGAAACCAATTGTGTAGCAAGGAATTGACGAAAGCTTGGCTCATAGTAAACTTGTGTAATATATGATTTCATCATGGAATAGATAAGGATATAAACTTGAAAACAACCTTTGAGAATATAGTGGCTGATTTAGGACCAAAAGTACTCTTTTTCTAGGAATGAAATTTAGTTTGGGTAGACCTACAAGTTGAAACATAACTCCATGTATTGTGTGTTATCGTTCAATATAAATCAAATATGGAGACATATGCTCAAATCTTTGAATTCTCAACCAATAAACTTAGAAATCAGTAATATAAAATAATAATCAGAATGATAATTCACCATATTTCACGCGCACGCACGTGTAAATCAACTTAGGTAAAAAAATTGCAGATATACGATGACATAGTGAGTTGCTTCAAGCAATGATAAATTGAGCATGAGTTACGAACAACTTTTATTGTGAGAGTGCAATTGACAATTTAGTTGAAATATCATAACAATGTAAGTGCACGGAGCTCACGCTTCAAATACAAACCCACTATAAAAACGTTAGTTGTTGGTAATACTATACATACACCACCCAGTCATCTAGGTACCATTGTATTCCTAAATTGCAATGTAATTGGGTATGCATAAGCTAGACTACATAGTTGGAGTTTGCGATATTTTGGGATTTTTGCTTATATGTTGCTTCCAAGCAATATGAGTACATTCCTGTCTAACATCCTACATTATTGATTTTTCTTATTTACTCATTCTTTTGCTTAGATACTAATACATTCAACTTTTAACAAGGTAAATTAATTATTCGCCTCATAAATTTGCAGCTGTTTTTCTCATCAAACTATTAGGAAGGCCACACACAGATTCAACATGGTGAATATATTCCTCATTCTCCACTTTCATAGCGTGACGTCAATTGACACACTTCTCTTTCTCCCCCTCTCTGTCAGATGCCCTCAGCTTTTGTGCGTTGGCACTGCACAACCATCGGTGTATTGCTTGAAGGTAATGAATTTTTAGTTGCAAGTAATATATCTTTGTAGTTTTGGGTATGATTTGTGGTTCTTGTATGTGATGGTTGTTGTTGGATTTACTATATTTTTNTCTCTGTCAGATGCCCTCAGCTTTTGTGCGTTGGCACTGCACAACCATCGGTGTATTGCTTGAAGGTAATGAATTTTTAGTTGCAAGTAATATATCTCTGTAGTTTTGGGTATGATTTGTGGTTCTTGTATGTGATGGTTGTTGTTGGATTTACTATATTTTTATTCAGGTTTTTCATAATATTTAATCCTTAGCGAGTTAGCCAGTCAATTAGGATAGCCCTCATCTACTTATTGATGTCGAACTGTTCTATATATTCTGGTGAAAAACAAGTAGAACTTTNTTCTTGTATGTGATGGTTGTTGTTGGATTTACTATATTTGTATTCAGGTTTTTCATAATATTTAATCCTTAGCGAGTTGCCAGTCAATTAGGATAGCCCTCATCTACTTATTGATGTCGAACTGTTGTTCTATATATTCTGGTGAAAAACAAGTAGAACTTTGCATACAGTGATTATTGTTTAGTCAACAAAACTTCAATACCATGTAATCACAATTCTGTAAGGTACAACAGTTTTAATTTGAGCATCCAATTGCTTTTTTATTTTGAACGTAAATCTAGATATTAATTTTATAGTTACAGGATATGTAAAAAGTGGGTGGGGGCTNGCATACAGTGATTATTGTTTAGTCAACAAAACTTCAATACCATGTAATCACAATTCTATAAGGTACAACAGTTTTAATTTGAGCATCCAATTGCTTTTTTATTTTGAACGTAAATCTAGATATTAATTTTATAGTTATAGGATATGTAAAAAGTGGGTGGGGGCTGAATGTTTCCTATCAACTTGTAAAATAAGAGTAGATTTCAGTGAGAACTGATCTTAAACCTTGTATTACCACAACATTGATTTACGTTTAAACCATTGTTCATATCAAATTCACCCAAGAGAAATAGTAAATTCAAAATCTTTGAAAGTAAAGCTAATTAGTTTAATAGTTTTTAAGCCAAATTCTTGAGGAATTTTTATACAAAGTGAACTAATTTTTACATGCTTATGCTTCATTATATCTTCCATAATAGGCTCTTCAAATATATCCTCCATTTTGATGTCTTACGGATTTTTTGTGTCTAATCATTAGATTTGCAGATCTAAGAATACATACTGAGCGACAAATATCATTTTGTCTTTTTCATTCAACATTGCTTCTGTTTGTTCCAAGGACATTGGTATAGGTTTGTCTCTATCTGTTTGATATTCATCCTCATTTGTTTGTGTAACATCCTCCCATACAGTAAAATTATCAACTGATGGTCTTGATTTCTTAGTTTCTTGTGTAGATTTCACGCCAAGATCAGTACATCACAATTTGAACAAGTAAATAGAAAGGGAGCATCCACATAATTGA
The DNA here is from genome assembly GCA_963454935.2 of Ilex paraguariensis. NCBI lineage: Eukaryota > Viridiplantae > Streptophyta > Magnoliopsida > Aquifoliales > Aquifoliaceae > Ilex > Ilex paraguariensis. Next base: position 216,704 of record CAUOFW020005380.1, read on the forward strand.
GCAAGAATACGCTTGTATCATTGCCTCACTGTTGATCAATCTATTCTTGAGTTTGAGTTTTTTGTTATATTATAGCAAATTGATGTTGATACATGGAGTAGAATTTATTAATATATTAGGCCAGAGAACCTTAAAATATTAGCAATTCAAAACTTTCACACAATGATAGGAACGCAATTGGTCATTCTAACAAACACAAAAA
>CAUOFW020005380.1:217837-227886 GCA_963454935.2 Ilex paraguariensis
CCCAGCAAACCCAAATGGCCTTAGTTCTGATCACATTAGGCACATTAATCCCTAACAAGAGCAGTAAACACCTTCCTCTTTCCCTATCCATCAACTTAGGCTTTATGTTTTTAACATGAAATCTCAACAAGCTACAGATTTTAAGGAAAACAGAATAGGAATTAATAGGACCTTCTCCAGCTCTTCTCCTACACCGTTCTTTACAAACCAACCAGTAAATTAACAATGCCAAACTTCTTACAAGAGAGCAGCCCAGAGACTTTTTCCTAAAAATTCTGCAAATTCTCTTCATTCTCACCAACTCCAACTCCCCCTCTATAAGCGGAAAGCCAGCCATACTCACCAACCTACTCCATATTAACTTAGCATAAAAGCAATCCACAAACAAATGTACAGAAGTCTCCTCTTCACTTAAACACAGAGAACATCTGCTAACCATAGAGACACCACAATTCCTAATCCTGGCATCAATAGGTAAGGCATTCATTAAAATTTTCCAACCCACAAAAGCTGTGCACTTGGAGCAGTCACTATACCTCATATAACCTTTTCAACCCCATTCCTTTCCCCCTGGCTCNGTATTACTTCCATGTACCATATTGGACCCTTGCCCCTATACATTTTGTGCTGCTTCGTTCTTCAAATTTAGGGAGAGATAATTTTATGTTTTTTTTTTATCATGAGGGACATAATTAACCACGTTGCTTGACAGGCTTGATCTAAATCAAAAGTATGTGTTTTTTTTTTCTGGTTTTAGGTTTTTTAAGCATATGTTGGAGTGTTGTTGCTCAAAGTTGCATTAGTNAATCTCAACAAGCTACAGATTTTAAGGAAAACAGAATAGGAATTAATAGGACCTTCTCCAGCTCTTCTCCTACACCGTTCTTTACAAACCAACCAGTAAATTAACAATGCCAAACTTCTTACAAGAGAGCAGCCCAGAGACTTTTTCCTAAAAATTCTGCAAATTCTCTTCATTCTCACCAACTCCAACTCCCCCTCTATAAGCGGAAAGCCAGCCATACTCACCAACCTACTCCATATTACCTTAGCATAAAAGCAATCCACAAACAAATGTACAGAAGTCTCCTCTTCACTTAAACACAGAGAACATCTGCTAACCATAGAGACACCACAATTCCTAATCCTGGCATCAATATGTAAGGCATTCATTAAAATTTTCCAACCCACAAAAGCTGTGCACTTGGAGCAGTCACTATATCTCATATAACCTTTTCAACCCCATTCCTTTCCCCCTGGCTCCCGATGTCTAACCAATTGCCATGCAGTTTTGACAGAAAAAGAACCAGAACTGGAACACTGCCAAATCCATTTATCATCTGAATTAGAAAGAAAAGCCCCACAGTTCTTAATCTCAGCAACTAACTGTTCACCTAACAGGTGCTCAACAGTCCCCAATTGCCAAACTGAGTTAACATACAACTCGCTGACCTTAGGAAATACCAGAGGCAAACCCTTTATCCTAAAGAGCAAAGGCCTATCTCCTAACCACAAATCACACCAGAAGTCAGTATGATCACCTCTCCCCAACAGTACTCTGGAATTTAATAACACAATCTCAAAGAAAGGCCGCAAGACCTTCAAACACATAGAATGTCCCCCTCTTACACATCTCAGCAAATGTTTACCCTATAGAAATTTGGTAGAATAGACCTTAGCCCATAATGAGGATTTCTGCAACAAATTCCACACTTGTTTCATTCGGAAAGCCAGCTGTAAATCTTCAAACCTCCTCACACCTAATCCCCCCTCCTCCTTAGGTAACGTAACCTTATTCCAAGACACCCAATGCCTCTTTCTCACCTCCATTTTATTAGACCAGATAAAGCCAGCCATCATAGCATTCATTCTATGAATAATAGTTTTAGGTAAGTTATGACGGGCCAGAATATGAATGGGAACAGAATTTAGAACATACTTCACCATTAAAATTCGACCCATGTTTGAAAGCATTTTGGAATACCAACCCTCCAATCTGCTTCTAAACTTAGCCAAAACCTCTTCAAAATCCCTGATTCTAGCTCTCCCTTTAATAATAGGACATCTCAAATACATAAAGGGGTACTGCTTAATTGGAATACCTGCTAAATTTGACAACTCCAACCTCCTGCTAGCAGAGATCAGCTTTGAACAGTACATGGAACTTTTTCTGAACACTGGCTTTCTGCCCAGAACTACCTTCATAACTCTCCAAAAAAATCAGCAAATTCTTCATAGATCTCCTATCCCTTCTAAGAAATACCAATGTATCATCCGCAAACAAGAGATGACTAACTAAAGATGAACCTCTTCCCAGGTGATAGCTACCCACTTTTCCTTCCAAACATAATCTCCTCATCCCTGTACTAAGGACCTTTTCAGCAAGGATAAACAAACAAGGAGAGATTGGATCTCCATGTCTTAACCCCCTGGTGGTAGGAAAAAAACAACTCTCTGACCATTTACACTTACCGAAACAAACTGGGTTTCTAAACAATTTGCAATAATATTGACAAATAATTCAGAAAACCCAAAACATGATAAAGTTTTAAACAAGACGTCCCATTCCAGCCTGTCATAGGCTTTCATCATATCAAGCTTTAAAATAACATTCCCAGCCTCCACTCTCCTATCCAAATTCTCCACCATGAACTGTGCTAAAACCACACAATCCCCAACATTCCTTCCTTTAACAAACCCATGCTGCTCTTCAGACACTATTAAAGGAAGAATAGGTGCAAGTCTAATAGCCAACAGCTTAGTAAAAATCTTATATAAGAAATTACATAAGCTAGTTGGCCTATAATCTGTAAATGCCACAGGATCAGTCTTCTTTGGTATTAAAACTAGTGTAGTAGCATTCACTGACCTTGGCACCTTACCACCCCTTAGAAAAAAATTAATAGCCCTTAAAACATCTCCTTTTATAATCTCCCAGGCTTCCTGGAAAAATTTCCTAGAATAACCATCCACTCTAGTTGCACTCTTCACAGACATCGAGAAAAAAACAGACTTCACTTCCTTTACAAAAGCTTCAGCCAGCAACAACCCATTCATTTCATCAGTAACTAAAGAAGGAATAACAGAAAATAGACTCTCCTGTAAAGAATGAGTGCCACTTTCTGCATCTGCACTCTATCATCCCAGAGTAACCATAAATTTCTTTCAGCTAGGGGATTAAAAAAATAATGAGACATTCCCAATCCCCTTGCTAACCCCTGTAACTTCCTTCCCTCCATTTTAGGCTCCTGAATCGACATCAAACAGACATCATTCATTCTTACAATTTTTCTAAGTCTCCTGCGCAAAGAGACTTTCCCAGCCCCTCTCACATTCCATGACAAAAAAAACTAATCATGAAATGAAAGAGGAATCTTACCTTTGGGCTTACGCCTAAAGATCTGATCCACATAATCCTCATCTGAGGAATTTGGCTCAAAATCTTCTACAAAATTCTTATCCATCCACTTTGAATCACTTCTGCCACATCTTACACTCATAGAACTCCCCTTATCAGACCAGTACCCTTTATCAGGTGGGTTTGTTCTTTTCTCCATTCCCCTTGTAGTAGTCTTTTCATTTACCAGTTGTTTTACTCTTTGTTCTTCCTGAATGGGCAGTGATCGTTCTTCATTTAACACAGACAAAAGCTATTTAGATACTCTGTTGATCTTGTTGCCTAATTGCCTCTTTGTGGCTCACTAGACACTGTACTTCTAAATGACCATTATTAATAGCTTATATGGAATATGTAATTCTGAACAATGTTCAAAATTGGTTTCTATGAAGCAGTTACTTACAATAGCCTAATCGGATTTCTTTTGGAGTATTATGGGAAGGTAATGTCCTATATATTAGTCAAGCATTACGGTTGCTTAAATCTGATAAGTTTACTGCTCATAGAAATTCATTTCGAAGACCCATGTGTCATGGCTTTGATTTCATCCAGGATATTGATTCAGTGGTTCAAGTTTTAAACTCATGGAGACTAGATCGCAACGAGTACTCTAGTGTTCTTGTTCATTGTGTTTACTATATGTTTATTTTTTTTCTTTTTGCAAAATTTTGATTTTTTTAGAATCAATTATTAAATCTTGTGATAAGTCATTTCCAACCTCCAAAGGTTTGTGTTCCACTTTTTATAAATATATGGTCACTTTTATTTAATTCAGTTAGTTTTGTTGATAACTTCGGTGAAATCCAAATCATGATTGGGGAACTTCACTAAGTGTTTTGAAGCAGCATCAAGAGGTGATGAGGTGTTTCAATAGATTTTATTGTTAAAAGGTATTAAGGGAAGAAAACAAAGGAAACACAGTAGAGAAAAAGAAAAACCCAAAAACATATAAAAAGTTCATAATATAATAATAGCACATTTTTTTCACACCACTCTTTAGTGGATGAGTGTAGGATCACAACTTTTTTGTGTTACTCAATTGAACAACAGTTTCCTGGGAATTTAGTCATGTCATAGATTGATTGTTTAAATGTGTGTCTCATTATTTCTTGATCTCTTTTTAATTGCCTATCTAGATAGTTTGTAATTTAGGTAAAAACAATTATATAATCTTCATTATTTGTTTACGTCAATTAAAATGACAAGACAAAAAAAAATACTTATTTGTTTTTGGCTCTTTTCTTGTTTCCCTAAATACTCTATGGAAAATGTTAATATGTTTTTTCATGTATACCTTTATTTATCATTATATCTTCTAATCGTGAATAATGAGTCTATATAATTAAAGCTAGAAATGAGTTTATGCAACGCACGTGTGTACCAACTAGTACTTCTAAAAGCTACTAAACCAACAAAATTTTGAATACCATAAATACCCCTAAACAATAGTATAAAGTGAAAATTTTCCATTTTGTCCCTATAAAAACTATTATGTCCTATTTTCAAATACATAAATTATCATTGAGCAATGGTTAAAGGGTGACGTTTCCCTTCATCTCGCTGCTCTGATTCTCTCTCTCTCTCTCAATAGTCGATTGGGGTGCTCCTTCACGGTTAACGNGGTTAAAGGGTGACGTTTCCCTTCATCTCGCTGCTCTGATTCTCTCTCTCTCTCTCTCAATAGTCGATTGGGGTGCTCCTTCACGGTTAACGTTTGCTGAATTCAATTCTCAGGGGTGTGCTATATTCACGAGGATGTGAATTGGACTTCTTGATTCTCTATGAAATGTTGAAAGACTGTTTTGTAGGTTTGGTTGTGCTCTACATCAAATGGGTTTGCCAAATCCTGTTCTATCATCTNCTGAATTCAATTCTCAGGGGTGTGCTATATTCACGAGGATGTGAATTGGACTTCTTGATTCTCTTTGAAATGTTGAAAGATTGTTTTGTAGGTTTGGTTGTGCTCTACATCAAATGGGTTTGCCAAATCCTGTTCTATCATTTCAATGCAAGATTTGTTTTCTGGATTTGTGATGCATGCATGATGAAAATTTTTCAGACGTCCTTTTCTGGTATGTAGACAATTTCAAAGGGAATGTTCATGTTTTTTAATTTTGACTTTTGTTAGACGTCTATATTGATTTTTTAATCTAACGGATTTTTTTTACATATAGTAAGGAGATGATATTAAATTGAGTATATTTGAATTATTGATTTACCAGTTGAAAACTGTCATTTAGTTCAAATTATTGGGTGGAATCGTATGCATTTTACTTAGGTTTGTAGAGTGAAATGCGGCGTTGGATTGGATCTGAGAACTGATATTAGCTTAGAAATATTTTGACATGAACTCTAAATATTTTTGTCAATCATGTAAAGGCCAGATATTTCTCGAATTTTAATATGTAATGATATAAAGTTTGGGTGAGGGTATGCGTGCATTTTTGCCTCATTATTGATAAATCAGTTGAATGTTAAATTGCTATAGATGAGGGCTTGCTAATTAAGTGATGGGTTTACCTTTTGTTGATAACTCAGTAATTGCACCATTCACGAGTCTTTCCTAATATTTGTTTGGTTTTCACATTTCTTGAACCACCTATTAATGGGAGGCTTGTATGATTTATGGTTAATTTTTAGAACTTCTGTATAAAGCCCCAGAAGTTGTGAAAACACCTAGATCATTACTAATGCAACTTTAGATCAATGACTTTGTTCAGATGTATATAGATGAATTGTAGTTGATATGAATCCGTATTATGATTAACTACAATTTTTTTTTTTGCTTCATGTTGAGCTATGAAATGAGAAGGGTCTAGATCCCAAAAACAAAAACTACATGACTTCAAATATTAATTATGTGCTACTTTGGGCTTCTGGTACATATTCGATCTGCTGAATTCAGTTTTTAGTGAAGTTATGAGCACCATGATGATGCCACTTTTTTATAAACTAGTTGGTGCACACACCCATTGTGTGTGGACTATCTTAAATTAGATTTCATGTTTGTAATAAGTTCATATATATTATTAAAGTAACATCAAAAACAAAATTAAAGCCATCACAAAATAGGAAAAAATGGAAAAGTATTATAAAAAAAATAAACATATAATATCAAGAAAGTTTGAAAAATTCCTTAAGAATCAATCAATCCAGTTACAAAATCCACATAACATAAGAGAAAAAAGATAGAATGATCAAAAATAAAGAACTCATAACATAGTGACGCATTAAAAATGCCCAATAACAACTCTCAGTTCAAATGTCTCTAATCATTAAACTATCAATTACTACTCATCCAACCTTACATTTCGGGAAAAAAAAAAGTATCCAACCTCAATCCTCCTAGAACAGTAGCAATGTTTGACAAAACAAATAAAATTTCAAGAAAAAACATGTTCATGTTGGATTCAATTAAACATGGCAATAACATACAACAAATGGAAGCAAACATAGATAAACTAATAGGCACCAAATCCATTACCTATAACTAGTTACAAAAGGGGGGAGTGGTTAGATAAATGTTCATCAAGTATTTTATTCAATTCCATCATTGACGGGGTTGTAACAACAACATGAAGCTGGTATGGTGGTACCCACATTGAAGGCATTCACCATAATAATCCATAATTAATCCTTCCATGTGGATATGAAGAAGATGTAATAATATTTATCGAATTAGCCAATTATCTATAGTCACGTACAACTCTATAGAAAAAGTCCAACCAAGAATCTACAATGTCAATCTTTGATGTCGGCCAGATCTTGAATAAACTTGCCAAGTTTTTAAATACATCACAGAACATGAAAGAGTACGCAAACTTTGAGATCTTAACTTTGTGAGGTAATATATGAAGTTGCAAGACGTATATGCAAAAGTGTGACAGAGAATAAAGTCATAGAAGGTGTTCCAGTCCTTTGACATTTTGTTGAACAATGAACAATAGTTTTTTGTTAGGCAATAATTGAGTTCATGTCTAGTGCCACTTTCCTAATTCCAGAACTAAGACGTTATGAGAGCAAAGAAAAAGCCCAATAAACAATTTCATTTCCTTCCACAAACAAACAATGAATAGAGCTAAGTTTAAGAACACCTTCTTTTTCCAGGTCTCAACCCACAAATAATCTAAGGCAACACACAAAGCATACAAGTCAAGTCTTTTACCACCCTAAAAATTCAATCTTCCATTTTAATAACAAGTTTACACCAAAACCCATCTCCCATTGATCCTAAAATCATATAATCTATCAAAAGGCATACCTTAGATCCCAAATATTGTGGTAACAATCTATACATTTTTTTTTGTTAAACCTCGACAGTCGAGGGTGCAATTTTATTAATCATTTAAAAAATTACACCTAGTAAGAGGGAAGGAATGAGCTCTACCCCTCAAATGCATTCTAAGCTACATCATTTCAAAAATATAAAATATTTTTAAAAACCAAAATGCATACAATTCATAAAATAAGAAAATTAAACCATAAAAAAGAAAACATCCAAGCATCTTTTTGAGGTCCTTGTGAACATCCCAACTGGAGCTGAATTCTTATTCAATTAGGAATCTCATATCACCAACTTTTGAGAATATCTCTTAGATGGATTTACGCATGTTTAAACAACCAAGGAAATCATGGTGAAGTTGTTGACCTGTGAAAAAATTTGCCACTGTGTTCCCTTCTCGATAAATATTTCTCATCACAAAATTTTAACCATGCAGGAGTCTTTGAAACCTAAGCCATATATACCATATCTTCTAGCTAGGCATGCATTGACAATTAATCATATTAACCAGCTACCAAAATTTTAGAATCAAATTCTACAATAAAATTCCCCTTACTGGCACCATCCACATTTAATTTGAAACAACCCACCAGTATATGAGACCATCTAATCCATTTTCTGTTATATTGCACTCTTTGGATGTTAAGACTACTCATTAGGAATTCCTCTTGGAAATCACCTTTTATGTTGGGGTAAATTTCAAACGCATTCCTCGGTGCATCATAGAAACTAACCAGTCCAAATAGCAGTTTCTCAGGTCACCGACTCAAGTATGTATGTGATAATTTTAGCATCAGTAAAAAGGGTAGAATCGCCACAAACAAAAGTTTTAAATTAGGAAATCAGATTTAATAAATTTTGATAACTTTAATGAACAAGCTATGATAAGAGTCATAGCATATTCTTTTGCATTTCAGTTATACGAGACAAAATCACGAAATATGTTGAAAAACAACCAAATGCATACTTTGGACAAGCACATCCTATTGTTGTTCCCAAACCTCCATTAACCTTTAACGACAAGTTTTTTCAAAAGTTTTTTGGTTTCTGTCGGATCTGTACTCGTACATGTAAATACAACTTTCTTAAGAAAGAGAACAATGAGATAAAAAATAGGGTACTTAATCACCAACCTGAGAATTACATCTTTTTCGGTATTAAAGTACATTACAATGAACAAAAAAAGTCCAGATAATTACATCAGCCAAGGGTGCTAAGCTATCATAAGTTACGACAACCTTATATGTAGGGGTCTGGATCTTACTCCACTTGACGTGTTGTGCTTCACCACTTCAATTCAAAATACCACAATAAACAAACATTTATTCAAACATATATACATGTATAATTCTTCACTTCCTAATAACTTCTATTCCAAACAAAATAATTTCAGATTTTTCAAAATCCAAGACTCATGAACTCAAGAACCTAATCTATAACTAATTATTTGGCCATCAAACAAAAGCATTAAATAGAACCTAATCTTCTCCACATAACTTATTAGTTTACAACAAAAGCATTTAAATTACTCGGATCTCTCCATTTCTCAATTCCTTGGCCAAAAAAAAGGACGAGAAGGAAATAATTGTCTAACTGAAGATCCATATAAGGCAGAGGAGTTAGTGAGAGAGACGAAGGGGCACTAGTGTATGAGATTTAGAGCGTTAGGTTTATTGATGGAGTTAGATTTAAGAGGAATTAATTACTTTCTTAGGGGCAAAAAAAGGAATTCAAAAGTTTTGAGATTTGCTAATATATATATCTCCGCTATGAAATACAATAATGCTAATTGTGAAATATTTAATGACCCATTTGATATGATAAATGTCACAAGTGTTTGAAATTTCAATTCTAATGGTAATCTTGGTATTTTCAAAATTTTGGAGGAAACAAGTTTCCAAATAAATTTTTTCATTTATCATGACATTTTAAAGTAGTATAGATTGACATAAAAAGTAAATATACCATAAAATTAAATATATAACATGCTATTGAATTTTTTGATAGTTGATGGAACTTCTCCTTATATATACTATGACTATATTATAAAATGCACAAATCATTGTTGTGATGAGCCTGTTTATGAACTTTTTTCCCCCAAATTCAATTTGATTGTTAGGTTTTTATTTGCTACTCTACTAGAGATTTGGCTTAAGGTCTATGGTTGATGATAACTTAGAACTTCCATAAATAGTAAATGCTAAAACATTCGTTTACTATGCAAAATTTGAACTACAACCAAGTTATTCTCATTGCTTCTATTGTTGCGTGTCCGTATTTATACTAGAACATTGGGGAGGTGATTATGGTTTGACATGGTGGAACTCATGGAGGTGGCCAAAAACTAGAGGTGGTATTGGTTTTTTTTTT
>CAUOFW020005380.1:234007-254855 GCA_963454935.2 Ilex paraguariensis
CTAGAGAGATTTCAATCAGATTTTGAAGATCCAAATCTAGCATCCAATTAGGAAACTTCAAGCCTTGATACGACCATATGCTCAACTTCTTTAGATTTGGATGAGGTTGGAGACCATCAAGAATTTCTTCATCATTATCTAGTAAGTTGTCAGTCTTGATATCCCCGTAATCCAATATCAAAGCACAAAGATCCTGCTTCCTCTTTAAGTTGGCACTTCTTGCGTCCTCTGAATCTCTTACATTATGGAGTCCCTTGATGGTCAACTCACCACTAAGATTTAATTCTTCCAGCTCGCCTATTTGTTGACCACCGTCCGAACCCACAATAAAGATGCTTAAAGTCTGTAGGTGTTTTAACTGCCCGAGTCCAGCAGGCATACAAACAAGAGAATTACATCCATTAATGTCAAGACATCTAAGATTTCTCAAATTTTTCATACCTTTGGGCAATTCACGAAGTTCAGTGCAACCTTTCAGCTTCAATATCTGTAGATTTTGCAGACAAGTCATTGATTCCGGTAAGGAATTGATGCTACTGCTCGACATGTTGAGGTACCTGAGATGTTTCAAATTCCCAATTAAAGATGGTACTTCGTTCAAGTAACGGTTATTCAACCCCAACACTCTCAGATTACTTTGTTTTGAGATGTAGGTAGCAATATCCTTCTCGTTCATTGCTGATGATAGAAGTAAAATGGAGCGTAAAGATTGAACTTTTAGCACAACTTCGTATCGAGGAAGCATCCAATTTGAGATCTGATTAAAAGATAAATGGCGAACTTTTTCTGGAATTTTCAGTTCCTTTCGAGGCTCTATTATGTAGCATTCTTGTATCATAATAGACACTGCAAGATCATGCATCAGATCATGCATTTTACATGTCAAGTCACCCTTGTAATCCTCCTTGACATCTTGAAAGAAAGANCAAATGCCCAATTGAAGATGGTAATTTTTCAGTTTTATACCACCCTGACCCATGTGCTGTCATTGTTTCCCTATGACTGAGCAACTTATGAAGCCCACAATAACTTCCGGGCTTCGACATCTGCATGTTTTGAAGAAAACTCGTTGATTTCGGAATTTTTATCCAAGAGCTCGACATGTTCAGGTACCTAAGATGTTTCAAATTCCAAATTGACGATGGTAATTTGTTAAAGAGACACTCATTCAACTCCAACACTCTCAGATTACTTTGTTTTGAGATGTAGGTAGCAATATCCTTNATGAGATGTTTTAAATTCCCAATTGAAGATGGTAGTTTTTTAACATAACTCCATTTTGACTCCAGCCCTTCAAAGTCACATTTGCCATTGGACAAATTACAAATGTCATGACAATATTTGAACTTCAATAACTGTTGGTTTTGAAGACAACTACTTGATTCCGGTATTTTTATACAAGAGTCAGCCATGTTTAGGAATCTCAGATGTTTCAAATTCCAAATTGACGATGGTAATTTGTCAAAGAGACACCCATTCAAGTCCAACACTCTCAAGTAACGTTGTTTTGAGATGTAGGTAGCAAAATCCTTTACGTTCACTCTCCCAAATAGAAGTGCAATGGAGCGTAAAGATTTCACTTTTCGCACATCTTCGGATCGAGGACAAATCCAAGATAACCTCCCATAAAATGATAAATGGCAAATTTTTTCCGGAATTTTCAGNTGTGAGCTCCCATAAAAAGATAAATGGCGAACTTTTTCTGGAATTTTCAGCTCCTTCCAAGGCTCTATTATATAGCACTCTTGTATCATAATAGACATTGCAAGATCATGCATCAGATCGTGCATTTTACATGTCAAGCGACCCATGTAGCCCTCGTTGACATCCTGAAAGAAAGACCTGCAAACCAAATTATTGAAGATCCCACGGCCCATACGATACAGATCTGTTTCTCCTTTAGAGTGAATGAAGCCGTTTGCAATCCAAAGCTCTATCAGCATGTCCACCTCCATTGCATAGTCTTTGGGAAATATTGAACAATAAACAAAACATTGCCTCAAAGATGGAGATATATTGTCNGCTCTATCAGCATGTCCACCTCCATTGCATAGTCTTTGGGAAATATTGAACAATAAGCAAAACATTGCCTCAAAGATGGAGATATATTGTCATAACTTAGCCTTAGGACTGGTGCGATGGCATTTTCATCATCTGCTAATCCCCAAGTTGCACTTTCTTTCACAGATAACCATTCACTTACGTTGTTTTTAAACCGCAACAAGCTTCCAAGAGCCTTTATTGCCAAGGGCACCCCGCCACATTTCTTCGCTATTGCCTTGCCAATCGTTTCCAACTCTATGTTTTCCTCGGATTCCTCCCTCCTTCCAATCCCGAATGCACGGTGCTTGAATAAAATCCAAGAATCATCCTCCGACAACCATCCCAGGTTAAATATTGGAAGAGTAGCCATCATGAGAGCAATTTTCTCAATCCTGGTGGTTACTATAAGCATACTTCCTTTTGCTCCACATCTCAATACATCTTTTAGTCTATCCCACTTCTCATTTTCTTCATTCCACACATCATCCAACACAAGTAAAAATCTCCTCCCACTCAATTTTTCTTGGAGGCGTTTCTGCAGTGGATCCAACTCTGATATATTGCACTCTACACCTTCTATCGACTCAATGATAGCCTTGGTCAGCCGTCGTATTTTGAAATCCTCAGATACACACACCCAAATAAGCAATTCAAAGTGCTTCCGTACCCTTGGATCATTGTAAACCAATTGAGCAAGTGTGGTCTTGCCGAGCCCTCCCATACCCCATATAGTATAGACCGAGAGATCATTCTGATGGCTCGAATTGTCAAGCAACACTTTAATTATCATTTCTTTATCATCATTTCTACCATAAATATCCGACTCAACCACAAGTGAGCTAGTTTGTCTTCCCTCCAAGTCGTAAACTTGTGAATCAATAGCACCCTCTTTCAAGTGGAACTTAAATCTCTCCCCTGCAATGGCATCTAATCTCTCCCTTATATCTTTCACCTTATGAGCCATTCTTAAGCGAAATACGAAAGGATTTCGAGGCGTGAAGAAGGCACTTACTTGGTTTATCACACCTCTTTGACGGTCTTCCTTTTGTATGAGAGCTTCGGTCGCAAAATCATCCAATATATTGTCGACATCATAAGCTGCATCTTTGAGCTTTCTCAGCCAATTCTGCAGAGCCTCTTCCTTTGTTTGCCTGGCCTCCGCATCGTGAAGCACAGCTTGAATTGTAGTAAAAGTACTCTCAAGACGCCGAATCTCATCCTTTAGTCCCCAAGATATTCGAAATTCTTGCAGTAGTGAAGAATTCAAGTTTCCCAAGATGGTACTCACAAGCCCAGAAAGAAGTGCATCTGCCATACTCTCTTGATTTTGATCTCTAGCAAGAAGAAACTCAGCACAAGAAGATTGGAAGCTGAACCAATATTATCGCTCACACTTCGGTAACGGAAATGAATGTTAAGGGAACTCAGAGCCACCAGTGGGAAAGGGACAAGGGGTAAGCTTAGTCTACAACTTTGATCCATCAGTTTTCCATCTCGGGGTCCACACGGTATTGATCAGAGACCGATGAACACCTTCCTCCAATCGTATTACGCCACCCAATTCGATTCGGACAGAAATCATTTAAATTGTCCAAAAAATCTTAGCCAGTCGTTAAACTCGTAATTTACATGAAAGTGTCCCTCAATCAAGTCGTATTGGTGTCATCCTTTGAACAATGCTTACCGATGGGTCCGATAAGACGCACGTCACTATCTCTATTAATTAATTAAAATCACCATTTTCAATTAGATTATAGAGACTCAAATTAAATACTTACAAATCACAATATAACAAATAAAAATTAGGAATCAAAGTAAATCAGTCCCTCTCTCTTTCTCTCTTTTCCACATTGGGCTCCACACGGTTTTGAGCTTTCTTTCTTTGTTTTATTTCCCCGCGGCCCCCTTCTCTCTTGCAGCTCCGTTCCAACTTGAAGGGATTTCATTTGAAATATTTCTCAAAGTTCCATACCCTGCTCACTGTTGTCAAACAGAGTTCATAACGTTACAAACCATGTTGGCTTCATTTTTAATTTCTTGCATGAAGTCCCAAAATTAATCCGACTTGTTTATTATGTTCGGGTTGACCTGAATAACTAATAAATCAAAATTGCAAGACAAAGAATTTCATCATCTCTCAACTAAACCCCCTGCCCACAAGTAAAATTCATACAAAAAAAAAATGGAAAATCCATGCTGATGCCTTATCAAAAAAACAAAAATATTTTATTTAAACAATACTAGTTAAACTTTTTTGTCATGTCAAAACATATTATTTGTATTTGACAATAAGTCAACCTATGTACTGATTGTATTAGAACATGTCCTGTCATTTTCAAATTTGTGTCAAGGACTATTCGACCTTAACCGGTTAATTGTATTTGAATTTATTATGTCTTACTAATATGTAGCGTCAAATCTTTATATATGAATCTTTAGCGTCAAATCTTTAGCGTCAAAGCTTCATAGCCAATCCTCAGTTAGTTGCATGAATCTGACAACCTGAACCAAAATAANTTCATAGCCAATCCTCAGTTAGTTGCATGAATCTGACAACCTGAACCAAAATAATTTTGGAATAAAAAAAATCAAAATTGTTGGTTCGCAGCTACTTTATGACCTTCATGTTTACAATGTTATACTGCACATGCATTCCACCACTATTGTGTGCAACCCAAATCCCACTTGCTAAACCACTTTGTACGAGTCTTTCTTCAATTAATAGCTCTTATTGCAACCAGGAAAATCCCTTCAATTCTTCCACACTCAAATAGCTCTTCCTTATCGTCAACCCTCCGTTCCTCTTCTCCCCTGAATTTGCCAACTAACTCCCTCTCATTTTTCCATCTGATTTTACATTCTTTGAACCCACCGAAGGGGTCATCGAATTCTCCATCATTGCCGACAACATATTCGCAGTTCTTTAGTTTTGTTTTTGCAAAAATGACAAAAAAATCAAGCACTAATTGTGAGAGAACATAGGACCTTGTTTGCCCTCTGGTGGTGTAGTTGTTAGATTCCCATGGAAATTTGCCTTGTTTCCTTGGTGACGCCAGACTTAATTCATGTTCTTGGGGTGGTTGTTTCATGTCCTTGATTCTAAGTTGTGATTCTCTTAAATCACCGTATGCTTTGTATTTGGATTCTTTATATATGATGAAGTTCTTTGTTAAAAGTTGGAAAATCTGATGCTCTCTCCATGATGAAGTTCTAAATCGACCACTTCCAATATGATTAATTGATAAATGGCACAGATTCTATTAAGATGAACCATTCATGAGACAGATTCCATTGATATTAAATGTTAATGAGATAGATTTTGTTAAGATTAACCGGTAATTTATCTCATTCAACAATTAATCTTCACAAAATGGATCAATTAAAATAAATTACATAGTTCAGGGGGATAAATTAGAACAATTGAAATTTATGGTTAAAATTTAAAACAAAGGCAATAGTTCATCAGAGGGTATTTATCAGATTTACCCTTTCAATAAGTAAAATTACATTTAGACCACCTAAATTATACCTTAATTTTGCATTATCCTCTAGATTATCCACTCTCCAACATTACACCTTGAACTATTGGTTTGAATTTTGCAAAGCCTCAATTGTTGGCTTTGTCTATTTCTCTTTATGACGCCCAGCTGAGCAAAGAAATACCACTTCTCCTACAAATTATGGGATCTATTTTTATCCATATTTTTTATGAAAAGTTGGATAAAAGTCAATGAGAGGGTAATGTGAAGTTAGGATTAACAGTTCAAGGTGCAATGTGATTAAGCAGATAATTTAAAAAACAATCTGAAAGGACATAATTCAATGGGTCTAAATTTAATTTCCTTTAATAACATCAACTATATTTTTGTTTAAAATTGTATATTTGTCTTTATTTAAACTTCTAGAATATATTAAATGAACAGTAATGCTATACTGACCAAATTTAGAGCTCAAATGACAGGACAGCATATTATTTGAAGTCTTTATTGGGGCTCAAATGACATGGCACCAAATAAAAAAGCTCAAGTCAATTGTCATGTCATTTGGACTCTAAATTTGGTTCCAAAATTTGGTCAGTGTTACATTACTGTTAAATGAATAATATCATAATTTGTGTGTTTTTGTAAACAAGAGAAATTACCAAAATTCACTATTTTATCCATTATTTTTGAATAATATTATGTGAAAGTCATATTTGAATAAGTTTGGGTTATAGTATTTTATCTCTATAAACAGAGTTGAGTATTACATAAGCAGTTTAGCAGATGACCAGTTTGTTAGTTAATAATACATCAATGCACCTTTTTGGTCTTTAGATGTAGGTACGATGTATCGATGTTAGTACACTACATTGAATCATGCTATATTTTTGTGTTTTGTTTTATTATTTTTTCTATCTTGAATTCCTATCTCCCAATTCATAGTACCAGTATTAACTATCTACTGTGTAAAACCAACAAGTACTATCAAAGCTAGATTGACGATCACAATGAAACAATCAAATTTAGATTGATGATCGTAGTGAAACAATCAAAGTAGGTTGTTGATGATCCAACAATCAAGTTGGTATTCATGTTGTAGAAAACTCTTGTGCCACATGTATACGACGTGGTGTGAAGATTGATTTTGTGGTGTGTACATTAAGGACGTAATCCTGAAATCTTTTGATACAGTGTTTGGATCCACAAACCAAAAAAAAAACACAAAGTAATATTATCATAATCAATGGCCGATGATTCTGGCAAAATTATTCAGGCAATCTAGCGTGCCAATTCGAAGATGGTTCTTCGAGAATTTAGGCTCTTGAGTTATAGCCATGTTAATATAATGGGTTGAAATGTATTGCGCTGACATTCACCTAATATTAATTTGATGTCACTTACGTATGTTTACTGGACACTAGGCTTCGTCTTGATAGATTAGGAAAACAATTGACCATTGAATCCTCCCAAGCGTAGGTATGTAGGTAGAGACGTATAAATGAAGTAGTCAAGGTGTGAACTCATAAAAGTTAGATTAGATTGTGGCTATTCGAGTAGATTTGCGCATGGTGCTTGAAGAGAGTAATGAATCAAAATTAAGCGAGAGTTGAATTTGATGTGGTTCATACATGAGGAGTTTGTTGGGACAACACATGTAAAAATCTCACATCGAATAGGAAATAAATTGAAAGAATCCTAACATACCTTGAATATGTTTATTAGTGACCAAATCAAATAAGAAAAATAAATTGGAAGAGTTCTAATATATTTTAAATAAGTTTATTAGAGATCTAATAGAAAATATTAAGATTATATAGTTAGTTATCAGATGATCCGTTTACTAGTTAATAAGACAACGATGTAATTTTTTAGTCCGTAGATGTAGGTACAGAGTACCAATGTTTTACACTGTATTGACTCATGTTATATCTTTGTATTTTGTTGTATTATTTTTCCTACCTTGAATTTTTAACTCTCAACTTATGGTATGAGCGTTAATTATCCATGTTGGGAGGATATANTTGAGTATTATATAGTTAGTTATCAGATGATCCGTTTACTAGTTAATAAGACAACGATGTAATTTTTTAGTCCGTAGATGTAGGTACAGAGTACCAATGTTTTACACTGTATTGACTCATGTTATATCTTTGTATTTTGTTGTATTATTTTTCCTACCTTGAATTTTTAACTCTCAACTTATGGTATGAGCGTTAATTATCCATGTTGGGAGGATATATGCAAAATAGTTATTTAAATTTCTTATATAAATCATGCAACTAAAAACAAAACAGTAACACATAAACTAGCCAAATTTTTGACAATGAACTGTTAAAAAATTTGATCAATACTAGTATTTCACACTATGTTTTTAGGAAAGATTTCGCCTCCAGTCAAATACTTATGGATTGTTGAGTATTTGTCTCCCAAGATACAATAATTCATGCAAAACACAAAAAGCACTGCAATATATATTTATGGTGACACGTGTTTCGTACTATGTGATATGAAGACTATTAACCAAGAGATAAATGATTGTAATGATCGCCTTAATGATGAGTTTTTGTTAAATATAAATGCTAATGAATCTGGACATATTTATAAACGCAGAGGTGGCTCTTCGGAACAGTCACCAGTGACCAGATGCAACCCATAAAGGCACCAGAGATGCCCATTATTCAAAAACCATCAAACAATTCAAAATAAGATTGGTGGAAAATCCAAATTTAAACCAATGCAAATTTTAAATTATAATGGGCAAAAAGGTTAAATTTGGGTAAGAAATTAAGAACCCAATTAGCCAAGCCCATGAGCAATGGGCATTTGGTCCAATAGTACTCTTTGTCTTGTAAAGACTTTACTTTCTTGAGGTCAAGGGTTTAAATTCCCCTTCCCCCTTTCCCTCCCCCTCTCCCTCCCACTCCCAATCCCAATCCCAATCCCAAAAACAAAACAAAAAAAAGAAAAATTGTGAGAAGATACACCATTTCATATTTATTTGTGTAAAAATACCACAATATAAAGCATATGTATATAAGTACCTTTGTGTCTAAATGTTTGGTAAGGAGATACACTTTTGTTAATTTTTAAATTTTTCTTGTAAGGAATTTTCATTTTCCTTTATTAATGGGAGACAAATTTGGCAATTATATTAGAGATTCAGTTTCCTAAATTTATGAAGTAGCATTTTTGAATTTTAAATTATGTATTCCTCTTTTATTCAACTGAAATTATTCAAATATTCATGTCTTCCCCACATTTGTATAATTTATTTATTTTTTAAATCGTAATGAAAAATATATGTTTTTACCTTATATAATATCATTGGTTGTTATGGGTGTTTTTTTTCATGGATATTTTAAATTTAAAATTATATGTATGTTATTCGATGTGTTTATAAGTAGCAGTGGTACATGTCTCATTGGTATAATGAAACATGTCACATTGACACAGTGGTACACGACAATGTCACAGTGTTACAAGACAATGTCACAGTGATATAAATCAATGTCAGACTGATATCAATCAATGTCACACTGCTACAAACTAATGTCACACTATTACAAGTCAATGTCACATTGCATACATTGATATGACATAGGGCACAATGAATTATCACAGTGGCACAACACAAAAAAATTGTATGACACACATCATGAATAATTAAATCTAATGTAAATAAGATTACATATTATCACAAACAAACGAAAGAGGGCGTTATGTTTGTGGGTGAAATTAGAGTTGTGAGGACTGAGGAGGTGGTGATGTTGGTTGTAGTATCGATCAAAGAGTCTATGTGGAGTTGGAAGGTTTTGAGGGCGGTGATGGCGGGTAAGTTCTGTCGTGAGAATGTAGTTATATATGACTTTTTCAGTTTTTTTTGGCAAATGATCGAACACTTGGTGTGCATGTAGTACCAAGCACCAAAAGCAAAAAAGGAAGTTAAGGGGAAAAAAAGTAGATAAAAGAAAAACGTTGGAAGAAATAACTTTTTTCTTGAGTTATCAACTTCTTTTCTAAAAACTTCAACTATCTCAATTGTCGTTTTTCTCCAAAATGCACATTTTGTTCTTCAACGATTGATGCTCTGTGTGTTATTAGCAGTTGGATTCCGACTTTTTCACTTCTCCATTATTAAACCCTGAAAAAAAGATTTCTAAATGATGATTTTTAGAGAATGGTGATTTTAGGAAAGTTTTGTTATCCCCATTTGAAGTTCACAAAATCCGGCAATAATGGTAAAACTATGCATAACTGTTATCTTTTATTTTCCTTCCAGAGGTGTCCTCACTTGTTTAGCAAACTGTTCAATTTCTACTACAAAGGGGTATTTTAGACTTTAGATATGACATGTGTATTTTTTTACTGATCTTTTCAATTGTGGTACTTTTTGCCTAATATTTCTAATAAATGGTACTGCCCCCCTTAACTTCCAAAAAAAAAATTAGTCAAGCCCATCTACTTCCTCTTCAGTCCACAATAGTGGGGAGCCCTTTGGGGCTCAACCCTTAAAGCAAACTTGAAGTATAAAATGCTTACCTAAGTAATCTTGTCGAACCATTGTGGGATTGATATTAAATCTCACACACGTCAAACTCTATTTTCAAGTTTTAAGTGAGTCACATTGAGATTCTATTTTCTTAGTCACCTTGTACTTGATTTGAATAAGTGAATATACTACGTTATTTCTCCTCACGAAGTAAAATACGAGTCCACAAAAATTTACTCAAAATTATTAGTGAGTCTCACTTTAATTTAAACCCAAAGTCAACAAAATTAAGACCCAGCGTCCCACTTTGTCCAACAATGCGTTGTGCAAAAACGACATTAAATTGTTGCAAAGTCTTTAAGGTGGATGACCACCATTTATTTTTTAGCTAACCCCGACTCTACCCCCATTTAATCTTTTCCCCCTAACACCTTAATTCTTTGCCTATAAATGGCACCCGTTTTCCAATTGGAATGATACATAGAAAAAGAACAAGAGAAAGAAAATAAAGAAGAAAATATGTAGTATGATCCTAAAGATCAACACTTTGATATATTAAGTTCCTAAAGAACTTATTTTCTATATATTTTATTCATTGTTCTCTTTATATTTTGTTAATACTTTGTCGATTTCACAACACGTTATTAGCACAAGTCTCTAATCAATCAAGGAAAGACTCCATTTTTTGGAAGAAATTTGAAGTAAGTTAGGAATGGTGAGTCTTGAATATTATATATTATTCTTGAAAGTTTTTTTTACAATTTAATATTTTTTATTTGATCTGTAAATTTATTGAAAAAAAATAAAAATTGACGTTAGTTCAAGCTAATGTAAATATAGGATCAAGTTTTGTAAATCTAATTAAAGGCCACAAAAGGGAAGTAATTATATTACCAAATGAAACAATAATCAAAATTAACAACGTTTTATATTTACTCAAATTCAGAAGAAATCTACTGAGTTTGAAAGATAAACATCGTAATAGATTTCATATTGAGACTATGGATGACAATAATATAAAATATCTCTATATTACTGGCATTATTTACAGTCAAAAGCTGATATTAGAGAAATTTTTCGCTTTCTCTTCATACAACCAAAAGAAAAATTGAATCAAATTATGTGATGAGCCTGAAGCTCACTGATCCAACAAATTTATATTTTGTCTTAACCGACTAGGTCACCCAAAGTCAATAATGATGCGTCGAATCATAGATAACTCATATAGGCATCCATTAAAGAACCATGAGATATATTTTGGATATATTCATCCATTATGTAGACCATTTTATTATTTTATAGTCTTGATAGATGCATCAACAACATAGTCAGATGTCTCTTTACTATCTATAATTATAATGCCGCTTTTTCTTATTGCCTTGCCAAATGATCTGGTTATGGACACAATTCTCCAATTATTCAATCAAGACAATTCTTCTTGATAATACTGGTGAATGTTTATCTCAAATATTTGACGATTATTGCATGTCTGTTGGGATTGATGTTGATCATCCAGTTGCTCACACTTAATACTCAAAATTGTATAGCTGAGTCTTTTATCAAAAGACTTCAATTGATTNATTATTGCATGTCTGTTGGGATTGATGTTGATCATCCAGTTGCTCACACTTAATACTCAAAATTGTATAGCTGAGTCTTTTATCAAAAGACTTCAATTGATTGCTCGACATTTACTTATGAGAACAAAATAACTCATTTCTTCTTGGGGACATGTCATTCTACAGGCATTTGCCTTAGTTCATATCCAACTAAGTGTTTACCATGAATATGCACCTTTACAACTTGCATTTGGTCAACCCCCAAATATTTTTCATTTACGATTTTTTAGTTGTGCTAAGGTCTCAATTGCATCCCCCACAACATATTAAAATGGGCCCTCAATGTCGATTGGGAATATATATTGTGTATGATTCACTTTTAATTATTAGGTATCTTGAACCTTTGGCAGGTGATATTTCTATCGCAATATTTACAAATTTTCATTTTAATGAGACACACTTCCTTTCATTAGGGGGAAGAAATTCACTGCCAAAGATCAACAAATTTTTTTTTGAAAATACAATATATGTCCCATTTTGATCCACGTACTTTTTAATGTGAAATTGAAGTGGAAATAATGATACATCTTTAGAAAATTGCTAATCACTTGTCTGATGCATTTACTAATACAACAAAAGTAACCAAATTGTCTATACCTATCGTAAACACTCCGGCAAAGATTAATATTCCAATTGAAAAACCTGTGATAGCAAATGAATCGCTAATCGCACGTCTTGTGCATGGACGACCACTAGGTCTAAAAGATTTAGCTCCCTGAAAAATGAGCATTATATACGACTCTTAAAGAAGTTATTGAAAGCCAATATGAATCCACATTATCTCAAATAAAATTTCCTGGAGAGAAAAAATCCCTTGAAGAGGAAAAAATCTTTGAAGAGACACATACTCTTGAAAAGATGCAGATATCTACCAATAAAGAAATTTTTATTAATTATACATATGCAAGAGAAATGTGGGATCACATAGAAATGGTTGTCAATGACATATTCTCTTTTCAGTGGTTACTGAAATCTTAAATAATGATGACATCAAACTAAGCTCTATTAATGAATGTCAACCTTAACATAATTGACCAAATTGAAAAAAAAAAAAAAAAAGCAATCCAAGTAGAATTGGACTCTAAAGAAAATCGTAGAGTGTTTAGATCTACAGTCCTAACACTTGATGGTGTAAAATTAGTTGGTTATAAACAGGTATTCATTAAAGACTGAATGATAAAATGAGATCACCAGATATAAAGGACACTTAATGGCACAAGGTTTCCTATAGAGACATGGGATTAATTATAAAAAAAAAAAATCTTCACCGATAGTGTATGTCATAATATTTTAGTATTTGATTAGTCTAACAGGCTCAAAAAGACTTGACATACATCTTGTGGGCGTAGTTACTATATATTTGTACGGAATTGTAGATACTGATATTTATATGAAACTCTCTAAAGAGCAGAAATTGCCTAAACCAAATTCATCAAAACCACAAAGCATTTACTCAATTAAATTGAGACGATCTTTGTATGGAGTAAAACAAACTGGCATAATGTGGTATCATCGTCTCAATGACTATTTAGTAAAAAAAGGATATGAAAACAATCTCATAGGTCCATGTGCATTTATAAAAAAGATCAAATTCTGGATTGACTATTATTGCAGTATATGTTGATGATATGAATTTGATTAGAACTCCTGAAGAGTTAGCAAAAGTTGCTAAATATTTGAAAATAGAATTTGAGATGAAAAATCTCAGAAAAACAAAATATTATCTCGGCCTAAAGATCAAGCATACATCCAAAGGAATCCTTATCCATCAAATAACGTATACAAAAAATGTCCTAAAGCGATTCAATATGGATAAGTCATATATATTAAGTACTCCAATGGTTATTTAATCACTTGATGTAAAAAATGATCATTATCGTGCTAAAGAAAACGATGAAATGTTTCTTGGTCCTAAAATACCATACCTAAGTACAATAAATACTTTATTATACTTATCACAATGTACTAGTCCGATATAGTATTTGCAGTTAATCTATTAGCAAGATTTAGTTATGTGTCAACTCGATGACATTGGAATGATATCAAACATATCCCATGTTATCTCTATGGAACTACAACTTTTGGTTTGTTATATTTATAACAATTAGTCAATGGTCCAAATTTAATATAATATGCAAATTTTGAATACCTCTTTAATCCTCACAAGGCTTGTTCACAAACCGGGTATATATTTACATGTGGAGATACAACAATCTCATGGTGATCTACAAAATAAACTTTGATTGATATCCTCTAATCATTCTAAGATACGGGCACTTTATGAAGCAAGCCATGAACGTGTATAGCTAAAATCCGTAGTCCATCACATCCAATGTACATGTGGACTTCCTTCAATTACAGATTCGCCAACAAAGATGTATGAAGATAACGCTTCCTACATTGCATAAATCAAATAAGGATTTATCAAAGGTGATAGAATCAAGCATATATCACCAAAGTTTTTCTATACTCATGAACTCTAACAGCGTCGTGAAATTAAAGTAAAGCAAATACGTTCAAGTGATACTCTTGCATATTTATTCACTAAACTTTTACCATCATCAACATTCAAAAGGTTGGTATATGACATTGGAATATGTTGGGTTTGTACCTAGCTCAATTGATTCTTATCTGGGGGAGAATCTTATCAGGAGAGGCATCCACATTAAAATATAGGGCAGTTTGCACGTTGTACTCGTTTTCCTTCGTCCAAGTTTTACCTTACGGGGTTTTATTGGTAAAGTTTTAATGAAGCAACATTCATAAGTCTAACACTATATTAATATAATGATCATCTAATGGGGAATATTATAAAGTCTTCAAGGTGGATGATGACCATTCATTTTTCAGTTAACCCCAACTAGTCCCATTTAATATTTGTCCCCTACTCTCCTTAGTTCTTTGCCTATAAATGGCAAATGTTCTCCAATTAGAATGATACACAGAAAAAGAATGAAAGCAAGAAAATATATAGTGATCATAAAGATCAACACTTTGATATATCAAAGTTCTTGAAGAACTTAGGCCATGTTTAGTTATCATCTCGGAAATAGTTTTTTGTTCTCAAAATTTCAAAAACACCCAAAATCTATTTGTTTAGCATTTTTGTTTTCTAAATTTTGGGAAAAAAAATGAGATTCAGTCAAAAAAACAGAAAACGAGTACGTGTATATATTCGAATTTATATATATATATATATAAATAAATATATTTATTTATTTATACATATACGTATGTGTATATATATATATAAATTTATTTATTTATTTATTTAGTTATATATATATATATATATATATATATATATATATATATTTAGTTATATATATATATTAAAGTTTGGTTTATTGAATTTTTTTTTTATGAATTTGTCAATCTAAAAATAATTTTTTTATATTTTTTTATTAATGTTTGAATTACTGTTCAAATATATATTTAGGCTATCCAAATAGGTTTTACTATTTTCTGTATTGAAAAATTGTTTTTGAAATCATCTAACCAAACAAGTTTTTTATCTCAAAAAATATCAAAACAATTTTCTTAAACCTCTGCTCAAAAACTGTTTTCGGATACTATTTTTTGAAACGCAAATCAAATAGGCCCTTATTTTTTATATGTTTTGTGCATTGTTCTCTTTATATTTTGTTAATATTTTGTCAATTTCACAACATAAACATAAATGTTATGTTATTTCTTTCAAATTATATAAACCGAAACATGATTTTCATGGTTCAAAAAAAGATATTGTAGTTTGAAATTTTTCACCACTAAAGAAATTATTGTACCCCTGTATTTGTTAATTTTCTAAATTTTCAAGTCAACCGAAAATATGTTATTTTAATCCTTTAATAACAAAAGGTCTAGTTCTTGTTCTTTTTTTTTTTGGGTCATGAACAAAAAGTCTTGTTCGATTGACTTGAATACATTCTTTTTAATACTTTATGAATTGTTTTGCAAATAAATGGACTAGACTCAAATAATTAGGTTTATGAATGAGTCATGTTATATCGGATTCATATCATATTTAAATTACATTAGGTCAAAATTTGTTGAATAGAACCAATCTCAAGGACTGAGCCAAGATTGTTCCACAGTAGGGGTAACTTAAAACTCATTAATTGGTCTAAGTTAAACTCAAGTTCAATATTTTATCTTTGAGTTTTTAACAAGGGTTGGGCTATGGGCCTATTTTCACCCCAAAAAATATTAATCCCCAACCCGTTAAATTACATACATAAAATTACTAAATTCACCTTAATCTATAATCATTTCATTAAGCATCTCCAGTCTTGACTCAAATTTAAATTTAAGTAAAAAAATCTAAAAAATTTGCTCCAATCTTTGACTTAAACTTATACCAAATCAAGAAAAACTCATTTTTTTACTCAAATCTTTAATGGTGAAATTTCACTCTTTTTTAAAGATCTAATGATCATCTTTATTCTCTTTTNATAATCTTTGACTTAAACTTACACCAAATCAAGAAAAACTCATTTTTTTACTCAAATCTTTAATGGTGAAATTTCACTCNCCAATCTTTGACTTAAACTTATACCAAATCAAGAAAAACTCATTTTTTTACTCAAATCTTTAATGGTGAAATTTCACTCTTTTTTAAAGATCTAATGATCATCTTTATTCTCTTTTAAATTTGAGTTTACCCTCATTTAAATTTGAGTTTCTCTTTCTTTAAATTTGAGTTTGTCTATTGGAGATCTTTATATCAAATTAAGTTTTTTTTCTCAAATTTGAGTTATAATTGGAGATAGCATAGGCAAATCCAAAAGAACACACACAAGTATGTTTTCCATAAAATTGTTTGCAAATGATACATGCAACAGTGTAATGTGTCGCTTTGTCTCAGTTTATACTTGTCACAAACTACCCAATTTTGTATCTATTAAATAAAAATGTAATATTTAATTTTGACAGTGTCATAACTTGTAGTTTAGTTTCAGAGAGTGATCTCAAATTCGATAAAATATAATTCTATCATCTTCTAAAGAATTTAAGTATTTGCAATCACGGTAAATTCACATGGATAATTTATTTATAATCATGTAAAATCAGGTTTGTATCGTATATTAGTCCTATATAAGTTATATTTAGCAAATTTATATTATATTTAGTCAAGTTCATGTGAATCTCTTTATTTAATAAATCTATTTATTCGTTTATTAACAAGAAATCCAAATTCATTAATTTAATATTAGTTTTATCTCCAAACTTGGGAATCGTGCCATATATTGGCAGGCTATAAATACGTAGTCTAATGTTGACTCAAATTCAAATTCAAATTTAAATAAAAAAATGTGTAAAATTTTAATTTGGTATAGATATGTTTAATGGACAAAACCAAATTTATGCTCAAATGTTTTAAAAAAAATTTCATATTATTCCAAGAACTCATTTCTTTAAGACAAAAAAAAAAAATTCTAAACACATAATTCTTAAAACACACAATCTGACCATAATCTCTCTAAAAAAATAGATTAAACACATGTACAACCCACAAAAATAATAATAATAATAATGTCAAGCAATTAAAATAATGTTATGTGCTTTTCAAAACTCATAGGATCTCGCATGTGTGTATTTCAATCCATAAACCCACAAGATTTCAATCCCTGTGAGATCTATGGAAGCAAATACTTGAATATTTCAATCCACAAAAAACAAATACCTGCAAGATGTATAGAGGAGGAAGTTTTGGAGAAGGAATTTTTGGCAGTGATTGACTGGAAGGAGCACTGCCGTGAGAGATGGTGGAGGAAGTTTTCACGGGAAACTCGTCTTGGCAGATAGACAATAGAGAGAAGGGTTGAGTTTTTGGGTAAAAAAGAAGGGTTAAATAGATAAATTTCAATGCGCACCTGAAACTAACAGTCGTTGGTTTATCATCTAAAATTAAATAGATAAATTTCACCTAGACTCCTTCATACTTATCACTTAATCACCTACACCCCTCACATTTGCAATATTATATGTATATCCTTTGAGAATTCAAACATGACTAAAAATGTTTCTCTAATTGGACATTCAAATAATTATATTTAAGTGATGTATTGCATTGAATATAAAAAATATTATATTCATTCAAGTAGTAAGCTTGATTTTAAACTTTATAGTATAACGACCCCCACAAAATAAAGGATAATATAAAATTATAAATTTTTATTATGATGAAATCATATTTTTTAACGGTTATAGTAACAAATATCAACGACAAGGGATTATGTGTTATACGTGCACAAACGTCAGAAGATGTAAGAGTAATATTCTAAATGTGAAGGAGTTCAAATGATTAAATGACAAGTATGAAGGGATCTAAGTATAATTTATCTATTTAGTTTTAAACAACAAACTAACGGCTGTTAGTTTCAGGTGTGCATTGATACAAGTTTTTATCTTTGAGGGTGCAAATTGATATTTTTGATTTTTGAAAGTACAAATTGAGATTCGAATGTTCTTTCAAAGTGCAATTTGCAATTAACCCAGCAAAATAATTTGGGTAAAAAATTAATGCTCCCTTAATTTGGGTTAAGAAAAGAGTTTTATTTGTCTTGATATAAGTTTGAAGTAAAGATTGAAGAGATTTTTTGAGTTTTTTTTACCTAAATTTAAGGGGTCGTTTGATAACGTTTTTGTTTTTGCGTCTTCAAAAAAATCAAAAATAGAGATAATTTTTGTCTTTGTTTTGTAGTAAACATTGAAACACAAAACATGTTTGGGAGTCATTTTTATCTATCAAATTATGAGAATAAAAACAAAAAATATGTTTGGTAACTACATCAAATTTTATTCTAAATATGTTTGGTATCTATTTGGCAATTCAATCCCAAATGACAATTCAACAATCTATTCAATCAATTGCAAATGACAATTTAATCACAATTCAATCACACACACACACACACACAGAAGTTGTATATTTGCACAGATCTATGCATATATATGCACATATCTTCTGAGTTTCACAAAGAACGAGAGCGAGATAGAGAGAGAGCATCGTCTTATGGTTGAGGTAGCGATGGAGGCAGAGGCAGCAATAGAGGTGGGTAACGGACCAGTGATTCGTCTAGCGGTCTGATACAAAGAAAAGAGAGAGGAGGGAAAGAGATAAGCTATGGGGAGGAGAGAGGGATAAGCGATGGAGGTGGGTAACGGCTAGGTGGCTAGCGATTCGTCTGGTGGTTTGATATTGAGCAAGGAGAGAGGAGGAAGGGAGGAAAGAGAGAGAAGCGATGGGAGGAGAGAGGGATGAAATGAGTTTTTATACTTCAACAAAAAAAAATTTTGTTTTGCTGTTAAAAGGAATCAAAATCCGGATCTCATTAATTCCCCATCCATTTGCCCGTGTTGTCTCTATTTTTAGTGTTTCTTGGAACATCTTTTTTTTTGTTCCCATTTTTTTGACTTTTTTCCAAAACAACTGAGGTGAAACAAAAACAAAAAACAATTACCAAATGTGTTTGTCTTTTTTTTTTTGGCAAAAATTAAAAACAAAGACACAAAACAAGAAACAAAAACATCAAACAAACATCCCATAAATTTGAATTTAGTTTTGAGTAAGGAGTGATGATGGTTTTTGGGCATCTCCAACCCTTGCCTTTTTCAAAACAAAAATTTAAATTTAAATAAAAAATTCTTAAAAACTTTTTTCAAAATAAAACTTTTTACCCATTTTTTTTATTCAAACTAGTTGATGAACACGTGCATTGCACGTGAATTATTTTGAGGATCACATATCGTTAGAACATTTCAATCTTATTACCACCCATGTCATGATGTAACACTCCACATTTTATTTTATATATATGCATATAGATATATATTAAATAAT
This sequence comes from Ilex paraguariensis, assembly GCA_963454935.2. NCBI lineage: Eukaryota > Viridiplantae > Streptophyta > Magnoliopsida > Aquifoliales > Aquifoliaceae > Ilex > Ilex paraguariensis. Next base: position 253,484 of record CAUOFW020005380.1, read on the forward strand.
TGTTGTAAAAATGGGGATAGGTGTAGTGATGTGTGTTTGAATTTGGTAGATTGAAAAAATAGAGATTTAAAATAATAGTTGAAATTTAGTTTTAATAAGTGAAAATATGAAATTTTAAGTCCTAGAACTTGTATTAAATAGGTTTGGTGAAAAAAAAATGTGTTTGAGAGGTTTGGGATGGATTTGGTTGGCTTAGGAATGGATTGGAAATGGAAAAAGAGATGAAATAGTGAACAGTGCACGTGAACTGTACACTGGCTGCAACGTCAAGCCCAATTTAGACCTTGATGCAGTCAATATCTCTTAAAACCAAAACATGAAAGTTGTAGAGTTCTTTCTTAGCTTTCCTTAGCATCTTGAATCATCTTAATTGGAGCTCGGATGAGAGAGTTATGACCCGATAACGAAGTAATATTGAAGTAGCCCATGAACAGTAAAGTCGAAGCAGCCCATGAACAGTAAAGGCAAAAAAAAAAATTGGAATTTCTGTGTTTAAAAACACAGATTTCAGCCTTTACTCTCATTTCTCTCATTCCACTCTCAACCCACTTCTCTTAGGACTCTAGAGGAAGAGAGAAGGATAAAACACAAGATCAAGAGGAGATCTATACTTCAAAGAAGATCAAATCTTCATCTTCTTCACACTAAACCTAGGTTTTTAAGAACATTGAGGTAGGGTTTTCTTCCATCCTTGTCCATTGATGTTAGGGTTATTATACATGTAGAATTTGGCTCTTAATAGTATGTATTTGTTATGGGTTCCTTGTTCCTTGGTATGTTTACAAACATTCCCATGATTTGAACAAAATGATGGTTGGAAATCCATCAAACTCTAGTTTTTGGGGGAAATATGGATTTTTCTCTATATCTTCACATCATCTTGATTTCGAAAATTCTAGAACTTTGTGTTGGGTAGTAAAATGATTGTATTGATGATCTCATGCTTATTTCCTTTAAACTTGTCTCTTGTTACATGATTTGCGAAATGGGTATATTTTCTTAAATTGTTCTATTATGTATCTTGCTTGTGAAAATTTGGGGAAACATCATGGAATTTGCTTGTATATGAGGTTGAGTATATTGTTGGTATGTCACTCTTGTGTATGGTGTTGTGAGGGACTTGGATTACCTTCGAAAACTGCCGTAGAGCGTTAGAGGTTAGTCTATCCCAATGGGGGGGGGGATGGTTGCCTAATGCTCGTAGTGGATCACTGTGGTGACAGTGACCACTATTGTTCACGGATACCGGGGAAAAGGGTTAGTATACTAGACACCTTGGGAGGATCTCGTCATGGCCGTATGAGACGGTACACGCCCTTCCTAAATTGGTCTGTGATTGTTAGTGGAAATGGGTGAACGAGGTAGAATCGTC
>CAUOFW020005380.1:261123-428623 GCA_963454935.2 Ilex paraguariensis
AATGGTGGATGAATGAAACTTTCGTCGTGATGGATTTACTTAATGCTCTCATGCGGTGAATGATTTTTAGAATGTAATATCACCCAAGGGGGTTTTTGGGGCATTACACATGAGCATCTCGTGAATTATTTTGAGCATCACATGAATTATTTTCCTTCAAAGGTGTGCATTACTATGTGTGTGTTTATGTTGGTCTTGATAGGTGGAGGTTAAGTTTATGCAAAATTAAATTTAGTGGCCACACAATCAACAAGAAATGCATCCATTCCGTGAAAGTTGCACACCATTTTTTTTGTTATTATCTATATAAATTTACCTTTTTTATAATGTTATTTTGCTTAAAGTATTCATTGTCATGATCAATATTTCACTTATGCATATTGGTTTCTTTTCAATTTCAAGTAAAATTTGGTGTTTCTATTTATTATCATTACTTCATACTTGTNCTTATGCATATTGGTTTATTTTCAATTTCAAGTAAAATTTGGTGTTTCTATTTATTATCATTACTTCATACTTGTGTTTCTATGAGAGCTATTTGTATTGTGAAAATTAACGGTTTTATCTCAATTAGCGTATGTTATCTCAATTGACAAAGATTTGCATATATTGTTTCTAATAAAAAAGAGCCCTTTACTTCATCTCGAAGAACATAAATTCAAAGTTTCATTGCTTCTAGTATCCATAAACTTTCTCAATAACGAAATAGAATCTTAAACTACCACACACAGATACACTTGCGAAAATATGTGAGTAAATTTCAAATAGTGGAAGAAGAATAGGAAAATCATTGGTACATATCTTGATTATTTCAATGTAGTCTANTTCAAAACCTTGAATGGGTTTGGAAGGATCCTCCTACAGAGCCTTATGCTCACCCTCCTACTTCCCCACCTTTCAGATTTTGCCTTGGACGAGGAGCTGGGAGTCGAGGGGCCGACACATTTGGAGACTCCGATAGAAGGGAGCGTGGATCCCGAGGTAGATGCTTAGAGCGACCCCCCTTTCTTTTGTTATAGACTTGGATAATCTTTTGGGAGAATTGTACAGCCTAGTTTTATTTTATAAATTTCGCTGTGTATTATAGTACTTTTGTGGGATTGTAAAGGCCATAACTTGGCCTATTCTTTTGGGATAACATGTAAATTGGATGGATTGATTTTATGGTAGTTAAATGGACCCGGTGTGGTCATTACAGTAGAATTGCACAGGNTGTGGTCAATAGTTATGCATATGTGGACCCGGTGTGGTCAATTGTAATATAATTGTACAGGTTGTGTTTTGGGTAGAGCTCCCCGTACAGAGGAGACTCTGCCCAAATTTTGTTAAAATATGACTGGTGGATGAATGAAACTTTCGTCGTGATGGATTTAGTTAATGCTCTCATGCGGTGAATAGTTTTTAGAATGTAATGTCACCCAAGGGGGTTTTTGGGGCGTTACAGATTTGGTATCAGAGCCTAGGCTTTAGGTCTTACATGGGAGCTGTAGGTTATGGATTACCACTCGGGAAGTAGGATTAAGTTGAAGGAAATTGTTGGTCTAATTTTATATGAACCTTATGCTTTAGATTAAAGTGATATTTAGGATGTCTTGTACATCAATGAAACTAAATTATGAATTGATATGCAGGATGGACGGTGAACGGGTGCATGGACGTGGACGTGGGCGTGGTGGTCAAGCAAATCCACCACCTCCACCACCTCTCGACGCCATACAGGGTATTTACCAATGTTTAAGGGAACTCACCACCCTAGTGCAACAACCAGGTGGGAACAACCACCACAACGGTGGAGTTCGTCCTTTAGTCCAAGTACCGGGCAACGGCGATGAGAACCGAAGGATGGTAGCTCTTCGAGAATTTCTACGGCAACACCCACCCACCTTCCAAGGGAGCTCCAATCCCTTAGATGCGGATAGATGGATCCGCCGGGTGAAAAAAATTTGTGATGGTATGGGGATCGCCGGGGACCTTCGGGTTGGCTTGGCTACCTATTTGTTGGAAGGGGAGGCCGATTACTGGTGGGAGTCAGTGAAGAAAAGGAGGGACACTAATACGCTCACTTGGGAGGAGTTTGAGCAAAGTTTCAACGACAAGTATTTTCCAGAGTCTGTCAGAGATAAGATGAGTGCAGACTTTCTAGCCTTGCGGCAGGGCAGTATGACCGTGGCTGAGTATGAGAGGAGGTTCGATGAGCTATCCCGTTATGCTTCAGAGTTCATATCCACCGAGGATAGGAGGGCCAAGCGCTTCGAGCAGGGTTTGAGACCGACCATCAGAGAGAAGCTTGTGGCACTCAGAATCCGAGACTATAGAGATTTGGTTGACAGAGCGGCATTGGTGGAGAGAGACATTGATGACTCTCAGAGGAGACAGAGCTATGCTAGAGGAGGCCCGATCCGTACAGGTGCCAGTAGCAGTGGAGCACCGAGGGCGTTACCATATCGTCGCCTCGATCAAGCGGTGGGGCAGAGACCTCTTACAGTCCGAGGAGAGGGGCATGCCCCGACTAGACCAAACACTGACCCTCGTCAATGCTTTGCTTGTGGAGGTGTAGGACACTTCCGAAACAACTGCCCGTCATTTCCACCCAAGGCCAATCAATCAGCCGGGCCATCACATGCAAATAGGCCCCCTCCACCACCGAGACCATTGAGAGCTCAAGCCCCCGGTGATGCCAATCCGGGGAGGGTATTTGCCTTAATCCAACCGGAGGAGGATGCCTCCAATGCCGTTGTGGAAGGTATCATTCTTCTCTACAATTCTTGGGCCCGAATCTTATTCGATCCTGGTGCTACTCATTCTTTTATACGTACTGCATATGCTATGAATTTGGGATTGGGTTTCGAGAAGTTAGAACATGCTTTGACTGTTGACTTGCCTACGGGAGAACAGTTGGGTACTAGCCGAGTCTGCAAGGGTTGTGTGCTTCGTATTGGGGAGCACGAATTGATTGTGGATTTGATTGCTTTAGAGATGAAGGGGTATGACGTGATTTTTGGGATGAACTTGTTATCCACTTTTCATGCGGTAATGGATTGTTTCCGCAAGCGAATTACATTTCAATTGTCGGGAGGAGTAATTTTCAGTTTTGTGAATAACCGAGATTCTTTCCATCCATTTCCTACTACGGGAAGTAAATTCTTAAAAGCTAAGGCAGGGAGCCACTTGAGTTTCTTGGCTAGCTTGATGGGAGATGATCGGGATAGATCCCACTCGGGTATGGTGTTGATTATATCCGATTTTTTGGATGTCTTCCCAGATGAATTACCCGGGTTACCGCCACAGAGAGAGATTGAGTTCGCAATCGATCTTTATCCGGGAACCGAACCTATTTCTATTGCTCCTTATCGGATGGCGCCTTTGGAGTTGAAGGAGCTAAGGAAGCAATTGGACCACTTGCTGGCAATTGGATTCATCCGTTTGAGCACTTCACCTTGGGGAGCCCCGGTCCTCTTTGTGAAGAAGACGGATGAAACACTTCGGTTATGCACAGATTACCGACGGTTGAATCGGGTGACGGTGAAGAACAAGTATCCCTTGCCGCGCATTGATGATTTATTTGATCAATTGAGGGGTTCTAAGTTCTACTCCAAGATTGATCTCCGCACCGGGTACCATCAACTGCGTGTCAAGGAGGAGGATATTCCTAAGACTGCTTTTCGTACTCGGTATGGTCACTTCGAGTATACGGTGATGCCGTTCGGATTGACTAATGCTCCAGCAGCCTTCATGGATTTGATGCACAGGGTATTCCGGCCATATCTAGATCAATTTGTCATTGTGTTTATTGATGACATATTGATTTATTCCCGGACACAAGAAGAACATGCACATCATCTCTCGGTTGTGCTACAAACATTGAGAGAACATAAGTTATATGCGAAGATGAGCAAGTGTGAGTTTTGGATGAAGGAAGTGAAGTTCCTTGGCCATGTTGTGTCCGAGCAAGGGGTAGCGGTTGATTCCTCGAAGATTGAGGCTGTGATGCAATGGGAACCACCAAAGAATGTGACAGAAATAAATAGTTTCTTGGGGTTAGCCGGTTATTATCGTAGGTTTGTGGAAGGTTTTTCTAAGCTTGCGATGCCAATGACTCGCCTTACCAAGAAGGGGGAGAAATTTGTGTGGACTCAAGCGTGTGAATTAGCTTTTCGCACCTTGAAGGAAAAGTTGACGACGGCACCGATCCTCATTATTCCGAATAGTGGGGAAGGTTACGATGTTTACACCGATGCTTCAGTACGAGACTTGGGATGTGTGTTGATGCAAGGAGGCAAGGTGGTTGCTTATGGCTCGAGGCAACTCAAGATTCATGAGCGGAACTATCCCACTCACGACTTGGAGCTAGCCGCTGTGGTTTTTGCTCTTAAGTTGTGGAGGTGTTACTTGTATGGAGAGAAATTTCAAGTGTTCTCGGATCATAAAAGCCTCAAGTATGTGTTCACACAGAAAGAATTAAATCTCCGGCAGAGAAGGTGGATTGAGTACTTAGAAGATTACGACTTCACTCTCAACTATCATCCGGGGAAGGCTAATGTAGTAGCGGATGCATTGAGTAGGAAGTCTCAGGGTGAAATCAATGTCCTTGCGGCTAAACGGTGGAAAATGATGGATACGTTGGAGGAGTTTGATCTATGGGTTAATGGACCGGAGGATCGACCATGTTTGTTTAACCTAGTAGCTCAACCAATCCTCCGACAAAGGATTGTGGAGTTGCAACGATTAGATCCCGAGTTGACAAAAATTCGGGATAAATTGGAGAGGAATGAGATTGTTGAGGATTGGTCTTTAAAGAATGAGGAGTTACAGTTTTGGGGAAGATTATGCGTGCCAAACGACGACCAAGTGAGGGAAGAAGTGTTGGGAGAGTGTCACCGATCGAAGTTCTCTATACATCCGGGGAGTACAAAAATGTATAGAGATATGAAACGACAATATTGGTGGAGTGGAATGAAGAAGGATGTAGCAAAGTTCATTTCAAGGTGTGCCGTATGTCAGCAAGTGAAGATTGAGCACCAACGACCTGGAGGATTATTACAGTCTCTGCCTATCCCGGAGTGGAAGTGGGATCATATCACCATGGACTTCGTGTCGGGTTTTCCACGGACTTCAAGAGGGCATAACGCCGTATGGGTTATCGTAGATCGACTCACCAAGTCAGCTCACTTTTTGGGGATGAAGACCACAGACTCGATAGAGATCTTGAGCAGACTATACATTCGAGAGATTGTTCGATTGCATGGAGTTCCACTTTCTATCGTGTCGGATCGCGATTCTCGTTTTGTGGCTCGTTTTTGGCAAAGTCTACAACAAGCTATGGGGACAGAATTACATTTCAGCACAGCCTTTCACCCTCAAACAGATGGCCAATCCGAGAGAGTGATACAGGTTTTGGAAGACATGTTACGGGCTTGCGCATTGGACTTCAAAGGGAGTTGGATCGATCACTTACCGTTGGTGGAATTTGCGTACAATAACAGTTACCAAGCGAGTATCGGAATGGCGCCGTATGAAGCTTTGTATGGAAGACCATGTAGATCCCCGACATGTTGGTTGGAAGCCGGAGAGAGTAGTATGTTTGGGCCCGAGATTGTACGGGAGACAACGGAGAAGATTCAGCTCATTCGGGAAAGATTACGCACAGCACAGAGTCGACAAAAGAGCTATGCGGATAGGAGAAGAAAGGCCTTTGGAATTTANCTAGTACCTCAACCAATCCTCCGACAAAGGATTGTGGAGTTGCAACGGTTAGATCCGGAGTTGACAGAAATTCGGGATAAATTGGAGAGGAATGAGATTGTTGAGGATTAGTCTATAAAAAATGAGGAGTTACAGTTTCAGGGAAGATTATGTGNCGGTGAAGATTCTTGATATCCAGGAGAAAGTGTTTCGCAACAAGGTAATCCAGCTGCTGAAAGTCTTGTGGCAACATCATGGCGTAGAGCAAGCAACTTGGGAACCGNCTATGAAGAGCAGCCGGTGAAGATTCTTGATATCCAGGAGAAAGTGTTTCGCAACAAGGTAATACAGCTAGTGAAAGTCTTGTGGCAACATCATGGCGTAGAGCAAGCAACTTGGGAACCGGAGTGGGAGATGCGAGAGAAATATCCATATTTGTTCGCTACTTGAGGTAAGTTTCGAGGACGGAACTTTCTTTAAGGGAGGTGGATTGTAACACTCCGCATTTTATTTTATATATATGCATATAGATATATATTAAATAATTGTTGTAAAAATGGGGATAGGTGTAGCGATGTGTGTTTGAATTTGGTAGATTGGAAAAATAGAGATTTAAAATAATAGTTGAAATTTAGTTTTAATAAGTGAAAATATGAAATTTTAGGTCCTAGAACTTGTATTAAATAGGTTTGGTGAAAAAAAAAAAAAAAGATGTGTTGGAGAGGTTTGGGATGGATTTGGTTGCCTTAGGAATGGATTGAANGCTGAAAGTCTTGTGGCAACATCATGGCGTAGAGGAAGCAACTTGGGAACCGGAGTGGGAGATGCGAGCGAAATATCCATATTTGTTCGCTACTTGAGGTAAGTTTCGAGGACGAAACTTTCTCTAAGGGGGGTGGATTGTAACACTCCGCATTTTATTTTATATATATGCATATAGATATATATTAAATAATTGTTGTAAAAATAGGGATAGGTGTAGCGATGTGTGTTTGAATTTGGAAGATTGGAAAAATAGAGATTTAAAATAATAGTNTTCGTATCATCTTGAATCATCTCAATCGGAGCTCGGATGAGAGAGTTATGCCCCGATAACGAAGTAATATCGAAGTAGCCCATGAACAGTAAAGTCGAAGCAGCCCATGAACAATAAAGGGATCGGGATTTCTATGTTTAAAAAAANAAAAAAAAAAGATGTGTTGGAGAGGTTTGGGATGGATTTGGTTGGCTTAGGAATGAATTGGAAATGAAAAAAGGGATGAAATAGTGAACAGTGCACGTGAACTGTGCACTGGCTGCAACTTCAAGTCCAATTTAGACCTTGATGCAGTCAATATCTCTTAAAACTCAAAACATAAAAGTTGTAGAGGTCTTTCTTAGCTTTCCGTAGCATCTTGAATCATCTCAATCGGAGCTCGGATGAGAGAGTTATGCCCCGATAACGAAGTAATATCGAAGTAGCCCATAAACAGTAAAGTCGAAGCAGCCCATGAACAATAAAGGGGAAAAAAAAATTGGGATTTCTATGTTTAAAAACACAGATTTTAGCCTTTACTCTCATTTCTCTCATTCCACTCTCAACCCACTTCTCTTAGGACTCTAGAGGAAGAGAGAAGGATAAAACACAAGATCAAGAGGAGATCTATACTTCAAAGAAGATCAAATCTTCATCTTCTTCACAGTAAACCTAGGTTTTTAAGAACATTGAGGTAGGGTTTTCTTCCATCCTTGTCCATTGATGTTAGGGTTATTATACATGTAGAATTTGGCTCTTAATAGTATGTATTTGTTATGGGTTCCTTGTTCCTTGGTATGTTTACAAACATTCCCATGATTTGAACAAAATGATGGTTGGAAATCCATCAAACTATAGTTTTTAGGGGAAATATGGATTTTTCTCTATATCTTCACATCATCTTGATTTCGAAAATTCTAGAACTTTGTGTTGGGTAGTAAAATGATTGTATTGATGATCTCATGCTTATTTCCTTTAAACTTGTCTCTTGTTATATGATTTGCGAAATGGGTATATTTTCTTAAATTGTTCTATTATGTATCTTGCTTGTGAAAATTTGGGGAAACATCATGGAATTTGCTTGTATATGAGGTTGAGTATATTGTTGGTATGTCACTCTTGTGTATGGTGTTGTGAGGGACTTGGATTACCTTCGAAAACTGCCGTAGAGCGTTAGAGGTTAGTCTATCCCAATGGGGGGGGTGAAATGGCTGCCTAATGCTAGTAGTGGATCACTGTGGTGACAGTGACCACTATTGTTCACGGATACCGAAAAAAAGGGTTAGTATACTAAACACCTTGGGAGGATCTCGTCATGGCCGTATAAGACGGTACACGCCCTTCCTAAATTGGTCTGTGATTGTTAGTGGAAATGGGTGAACGAGGTAGAATCGTCGGGTAGATTCATGAGAAGCGACAACCTACTTGAGTGGTACCAAATAGAAATTTTTGTTCATTGTACCAAATATTATTTTTCCAAGAGTTTCGGGTAGTATGGGATGCCGCGATACCTTGTGGAAATGGTGTATGGTGGAGTGGATTATGTTGGAAATTGTTTGTCAATTAAACGTGGTTTTATTCTCGTTCAAGTCCTTATTATTGTACAAACTTGAGATCTCCTTTAAAATGTCCTTACTTTACTTTAAAATTTATTTATATGTATGTGCGAAACGTGACCTACCTGTTTTACTTGATTTCAAACCTTGAATGGGTTTGGAAGGATCCTCCTACAGAGCCTTGTGCTCACCCTCCTACTTCCCCACCGTTCAGATTTTGCCTTTGACGAGAAGCTGGGAGTCGAGGGGCCGACACATTTGGAGACTCTGATAGAAGGGAGCGTGGATCCCGAGGTGGATGCTTAGAGCGACCCCCCTTTCTTTTGTTATAGACTTGGATAATCTTTTGGGAGAATTGTATAGCCTAGTTTTTATTTTATAAATTCCGCTGTGTATTATAGTACTTTTGTGGGAATGTAAAGGCCATAACTTGGCCTATTCTTTTGGGATAACATGTAAATTGGATGGATTGATTTTATGGTAGTTAAATGGACCCGGTGTGGTCATTACAGTAGAATTGCACAGGTTGTGTTTTGGGTAGAGCTCCCCGAACAGAGGAGACTCTGCCCAAATTTTGTTAAAATATGAATGGTGGATGAATGAAACTTTCGTCGTGATGGATTTACTTAATGCTCTCATGCGGTGAATGATTTTTAGAATGTAATATCACCCAAGGGGGTTTTTGGGGCATTACACATGAGCATCTCGTGAATTATTTTGAGCATCACATGAATTATTTTCCTTCAAAGGTGTGCATTACTATGTGTGTGTTTATGTTGGTCTTGATAGGTGGAGGTTAAGTTTATGCAAAATTAAATTTAGTGGCCACACAATCAACAAGAAATGCATCCATTCCGTGAAAGTTGCACACCATTTTTTTTGTTATTATCTATATAAATTTACCTTTTTTATAATGTTATTTTGCTTAAAGTATTCATTGTCATGATCAATATTTCACTTATGCATATTGGTTTCTTTTCAATTTCAAGTAAAATTTGGTGTTTCTATTTATTATCATTACTTCATACTTGTGTTTCTATGAGAGCTATTTGTATTGTGAAAATTAACGGTTTTATCTCAATTAGCGTATGTTATCTCAATTGACAAAGATTTGCATATATTGTTTCTAATAAAAAAGAGCCCTTTACTTCATCTCGAAGAACATAAATTCAAAGTTTCATTGCTTCTAGTATCCATAAACTTTCTCAATAATGAAATAGAATCTTAAACTACCACACACAGATACACATGCGAAAATATGTGAGTAAATTTCAAATATTGGAAGAAGAATAGGAAAATCATTGGTACATATCTTGATTATTTCAATGTAGTCTAATTATTAAGATGGTTTATTTGCTCGAGATTCTCAAGATATGAATCTCGACTTAATTTATCTTCTTTGAATGCCAAAACTTGTTACTAATAATGAAATGAAAGAATGAAAGAAATAAAGTAATAGAACTTACATTGGCAGTTGAAGGGACCAAAACAATTAAATGATTATCAGTTACTAACATGCCGATTTCCTAAGTATATAAAATCAGTTAATCCAATATTCTTATTAGAAGATACAATTCCATCATTCTTGTACTCTAATAGCTCCTCAATAGCTAGTGGCACCGCCTTATGTCGTAGTTTATAAAAACAACGCATGCATTTGATCCAACAATGTCTTTACTATTTGTTGCACTTATGACATTCTAGGATAAAATAGGCAGTAGAAAGTGTTGAAAATGTTGTGTAATATTACCTAGATAGCTTCTCAAGTATGTTCAACTGCAATGCAGGTTCGATTATTCTCACAATAAACATCTACAACAACTAACATTGCAATCAGGATTTAAAAAAAAAAAAACAAAACAAAACACCAAGTACATATGATGGGTGAAAGAGCAATGTAATGAATCCACCCCACGGACATTCATATGAAGAAAGTAGAGCATGGACTAAAAAGAAAAGAGAAGTCAGGGAAGAGCGCAAGCTGTGTGGGAGATGAATGGGTTTGATCTTAGTATCCTACAGAAGATTAGTGATTTAGTTACTAACTGACAACATAATCATACCATACTTTTTTTTATAATCCATTTAGAACACAACCACTTTTTTTTATAATCCATTTAGAACACAGCCAAAGGTCAAAGGGTGTGCCTATAAGCAAGTTGCTTAAAGCTGCAATTTGATGAACATAAAGCAGTAGTGTGAGCTTCTTTTCTTTGCTTGCATGACCCCCAAACCAAATTACCAGAGGCAATACTTCTTTTATAACCATAAAACACATAGAGATGGAAAAAGGCTGGTTTGAAAGGTGGGAGGGGAACAAACTCGTCATCGTTCATAAACACACACAGAGTAATGCACACCTTAAAGGAAAATTCTAGATAAAGGAATATGGTACGAGCAACTTTACGGTAAGACACCATTCCGTTAGTACATTGTAAGTTGGTCATACTTTTGAAAACAAAAACAGTATTGGAGAGTANAAACCTTGAATGGGTTTGGAAGGATCCTCCTACAAAGCCTTGTGCTCACCCTCCTACTTCCCCACCGTTCAGATTTTGCCTTTGACGAGGAGCTGGGAGTCGAGGGGCCGACACATTTGGAGACTCTGATAGAAGGGAGCGTGGATCCCGAGGTGGATGCTTAGAGCGACCCCCATTTCTTTTGTTATAGACTTGGATAATCTTTTGGGAGAATATGAATGGTGGATGAATGAAACTTTCGTCGTGATGGATTTACTTAATGCTCTCATGCGGTGAATGATTTTTAGAATGTAATGTCACCCAAGGGGGTTTTTGGGGCATTACACATGAGCATCTCGTGAATTATTTTGAGCATCACATGAATTATTTTCCTTCAAAGGTGTGCATTACTATGTGTGTGTTTATGTTGGTCTTGATAGGTGGAGGTTAAGTTTATGCAAAATTAAATTTAGTGGCCACACAATCAACAAGAAATGCATCCATTCCGTGAAAGTTGCACACCATTTTTTTTGTTATTATCTATATAAATTTACCTTTTTTATAATGTTATTTTGCTTAAAGTATTCATTGTCATGATCAATATTTCACTTATGCATATTGGTTTCTTTTCAATTTCAAGTAAAATTTGGTGTTTCTATTTATTATCATTACTTCATACTTGTGTTTCTATGAGAGCTATTTGTATTGTGAAAATTAACGGTTTTATCTCAATTAGCGTATGTTATCTCAATTGACAAAGATTTGCATATATTGTTTCTAATAAAAAAGAGCCCTTTACTTCATCTCGAAGAACATAAATTCAAAGTTTCATTGCTTCTAGTATCCATAAACTTTCTCAATAATGAAATAGAATCTTAAACTACCACACACAGATACACATGCGAAAATATGTGAGTAAATTTCAAATATTGGAAGAAGAATAGGAAAATCATTGGTACATATCTTGATTATTTCAATGTAGTCTAATTATTAAGATGGTTTATTTGCTCGAGATTCTCAAGATATGAACCTCGACTTAATTTATCTTCTTTGAATGCCAAAACTTGTTACTAATAATGAAATGAAAGAATGAAAGAAATAAAGTAATAGAACTTACATTGGCAGTTGAAGGGACCAAAACAATTAAATGATTATCAGTTACTAACATGCCGATTTCCTAAGTATATAAAATCAGTTAATCCAATATTCTTATTAGAAGATACAATTCCATCATTCTTGTACTCTAATAGCTCCTCAATAGCTAGTGGCACCGCCTTATGTCGTAGTTTATAAAAACAACGCATGCATTTGATCCAACAATGTCTTTACTATTTGTTGCACTTATGACATTCTAGGATAAAATAGGCAGTAGAAAGTGTTGAAAATGTTGTGTAATATTACCTAGATAGCTTCTCAAGTATGTTCAACTGCAATGCAGGTTCGATTATTCTCACAATAAACATCTACAACCACTAACATTGCAATCAGGATTTAAAAAAAAAAACAAAACAAAACACCAAGTACATATGATGAGTGAAGGNGTGCATGTCCATTCAAATAATTTGTTTGCTTTACAAAACAATTTCCATAATACATACGGGGAATTACTTTTCTTGTTTCTCAGTACCCCTTTATTTCATGCCATTAGTCCTGATGCTTAACTATTAGGAGACAAGAAAACAAATCAAAAGTTGCAAATCTCACCTCAAAATCGACTAATCTTTTAGAGAGCACCTCGATCGGAAAAGGGGCAAACTGCATCATTAGTGAGGATCTTACTGACGTCTTTGTTTCTTNTATCCTACAGAAGATTAGTGATTTAGTTACTAACTGACAACATAATCATACCATACCTTTTTTTATAATCCATTTAGAACACAGCCAAAGGTCAAAGGGTGTGCCTATAAGCAAGTTAATNACACCAATTCTCCCACCATTCTGCAAGAAAGTAGATCTACATACATCAAATTTACCATATGCACCAGGATACATGAGAGGTGGCCGCCACAAGTGGTGGAAATAACTTCCCCTTCCGATTTTCATCAGCACATANACTGGTTTCTCCTTCCTAAACAGGAGCTTCATCGTGGCTTTAATTAACTAATGTCGAAGAAGTAGGCTTCTTCAAAGAATTTGAGTCCAAAGATTAAATATCATAATTGTGAAGCTTCTTTGNTTCATCAGCACATATTGTCTTGCCGAATGTGTCTTTTCCAATTCACGTCAACACAATTAATCATCCTCTGATAGGCGCTTCGGTTGTGTTCATTGCAGTTGCCACAGTGAAAGAAAAATGCTCGTGAAAGACACTGGAGTGTCCAAATGAAATTGCNCTTAAAGGAAAATTCTAGATAAAGGAATATGGTACGAGCAACTTTACGGTAAGACATCATTCCGTTAGTACATTGTAAGTTGGTCATACNAGAAATTCTAATGAATTATTTAAATATATGGAATAAGATAAATAAAAAGCAACCACGCACAATTAGAAGGTTACAATTTATACCGAAATAGCAACAACAAAAAAAAAATTGAAGCTTATTTTTATTCCTTAGAAAAATCATATAAAGCCAAATACCTAACTTTNCGGGTTTTGTGTATCAGCTTCAAGTAGGTGAATAGGCAATTAATTTTGAAGGATAAAAATGAAAAAAAATGTTTTTCAAAGATATTGATATTTTAAAGTAGTATCGATTTAGGTAAAAGTTTTAATATCCATTACCATTAGAGATGATGTTGATTAGGGGTGTCCATGGGTAAGGGTCGGGCTAGGTCTCGCGAAATTTTTTTTGGGTTGGGTCTGTGTAGTGTAAGGCCAAGCCTTAACCCAAGTGAGTTATCGGTCAGGCCGAGTCGGGCTTCGGGTAAGGGGGCTACTCGTAGCTTAACCTGTGAGCCTATTGGGCGGGCCAGCTTGCGGATTTTTTTATATATATCTTTATTTAAAAATAATTAATAAAAATAAAATAATAAACTACATCTATTAGAATGAATAAATCTCAACTAGGTTGACACTTACAAACTTATCTGTCATTTGTATTATTCTACCATTTAAAACTTATATTCTTAATACATGAAAAATAAATAATACATTATTTATAATATCTAAATTATTAAAACTTCAAATTTCGATATTGTGAAACTTATTTCAATGTTTCAAATTCAATGGTTTAAAAGTATAATTTTTTTTCAAAAGAAGGGTAGATGGGCTAGACTTGGCGGGCGGACTCTGGGGCCGGGCTTCGGTTGGATAATGGGTTTGGGACAAATCTAAGCTCTCTTTTTAAGGATATTGAATTTTAGTTCAGATAAATCAATTATCCAATTTATTTGTTTTTGACCAAATAACGGGATCCGTGAATAGCTTGACTCATGACACCCCTAACGTTGACGTTACACAAGACAGAAATCCAGACCCAAGACCCANAAGTTTTTTGAGACTGAAAATTAAATACCACGTTTAGTTAAAAGGTAGTCAAATAATATGAATGACCATGTTAACTGAAATTAAGTCCAATAAAATAGTACAAACAATTGAGTCTAGTGAAGTGCTCAAGATTTATAACTTAGAGATACGTAAGGCAGCATAAGAAAACTCATAACATAGGAGAAGGGAATCTGGTGCATGTCCATTCAAATAATTTGTTTGCTTTACAAAACAATTTCCATAATACATACGGGGAATTACTTTTCTTGTTTCTCAGTACCCCTTTATTTCATGCCATTAGTCCTGATGCTTAACTATTAGGAGACAAGAAAACAAATCAAAAGTTGCAAATCTCACCTCAAAATCGACTAATCTTTTAGAGAGCACCTCGATCGGAAAAGGGGCAAACTGCATCATTAGTGAGGATCTTACTGACGTCTTTGTTTCTTTTTAAGTTTATTAAGGGAACTTCAAACATACATAATACACCAATTCTCCCACCATTCTGCAAGAAAGTAGATCTACATACATCAAATTTACCATATGCAACAGGATACATGAGAGGTGGCCGCCACAAGTGGTGGAAATAACTTCCCCTTCCGATTTTCATCAGCACATATTGTCTTGCCGAATGTGTCTTTTCCAATTCACGTCAACACAATTAATCATCCTCTAATAGGCGCTTCGGTTGTGTTCATTGCAGTCGCCACAGTGAAAGAAAAATGCTCGTGAAAAACACTGGAGTGTCCAAATGAAATTACAACCAGTAGTACAAGGAATATGAAAATTTGAACACTGAAGCATTGGCTTTAACTTACATTTGTTTCTAGAATTTGTAGGGCCTTGCGGGTTTTGTGTATCAGCTTCAAGTAGGTGAATAGGCAATTAATTTTGAAGGATAAGAATATCATATTTGCGTTGTTAAAGGATAAAAATGAAAAAAAATGTTTTTTAAAGATACTGATATTTTAAAGTAGTATCGATTTAAGTAAAAGTTTTAATATCCATTACCATTAGAGATGATGTTGATTAGGGGTGTCCATGAGTCGGGTCGGGCTAGGCCTCGCGAAATTTTTTTCGGGTTGGGTCTGTGTAGTGTAAGTCCAAGCCTTAACCTAAGTGAGTTATCGGTCAGGCCAGATCGGGCTTCGGGTAAGGGGGCTACTCGTAGCTTAACCTGTGAGCCTATTGGGCGGGCCTGCTTGCAAATTTTTTTATATACATCTTTATTTAAAAATAATGAATATTTTTATAACTTAATATTTGTGTAAATTATATTTTTGAATCTAAAATAAAGTCAATATGAATAAAAATAAAATAATGAACTACATTCATTAGAATGAATAAATCTCAACTAGGTTGACACTTACAAACTTATCTGTCATTTGTATAATTCTACCATTTAAAACTTATATTCTAAATACATGGAAAAGAAATAATACATTATTTATAATATCTAAATTATTAAAACTTCAAATTTCGATATTGTGAGACTTATTTCAATGTTTCAAATTTAATGGTCTAAAAGTATAATTCTTTTTCAAAAGAATGGTAGGTGGGCTAGACTTGACGGGCGGACTCTTGGGCCGGGCTTCGGTTGGATAATGGGTTTGGAACAAATCTAAATCCTCTTTTTAAGGATATTAATTTCTAGTTCAGATAAATCAATTATCTAATTATTTTTTTTTTTGAACAAATAACGGCATCCGTAAATAACTGGACTCATGGACACCCTAATGTCGACGTTACACAAGACAGAAATCCAGACCCAGACCCAAGACCTACGATGTCGCTCTCTCAAATGCACCTGTGCATTATATGTACGGATCAGCACATAGAACGTCACTCACGCCACTTGCACACAACAAATCTAATCCGAAATCCAACTAAAATCATCCAAAATCACCTTTTTTTTTCACTCTCCGAATTTTTTTCTATTATTGTTCCGGAAGGTGAAATAATAGAAAACGATGCTTTTCACGGAAGTTGAATTCTCCACCAAATTTGTCTCTTCGTATGCAACTCTCTTCTATTTTTGCAATTTCTTGTAGATTTGGCGGAACCTCCAAAGCTACTCTCTATCTGCCAACTATATCCATAGTGATCGAGAGAGAGAAGAAAAGCTTGGGATCTTCTGCGAAGTTCGGCTTCTACATCAGAAATCGAATTTGAACTCTGCGAGAATTCATTGTAATTTAACTCGTTTTTTGTTCTATTCTGAAATTAATTCAAATTTTGTAATTAGTTTCTACATTTTCTGTTTAGCAGCATTGTCTTCGATTCAATTTTGTGTACTAATATGTTTCAATCTATTGTTAATCTGCTGTCTCTCTCTTGATTCTATCTTGAAGCGTTCCACACTTCTCTCTTTTTACTTTCTCTCTCTAAACTTTTCTCACACAACCGTTATTTATCGTCTATTTACTCTGTTGACTTTTCGGCTTGTAGGTAAAATTGAAAAGCATGCAAGCTTCAACGTTCGCTGTCAAGGGAAACTTAGGTTTCAACATAAAAAATCATAGGGTTTTACCAGAACTTGGTGAATTTTGGAGGAGGAGGAGTTCAGCGCTGAATGATCATTGCATGAAAGAGAGAAACAGTTGCTTTGGATTGCGCGTCGATTCCGTTTCCATGGGGGCTGAGCTCGTCCGTGCGAGAGCGAGTGTTCAGAGTGCATTTCGGTCCTCAGTCAAAGCCAGATCAGTCAAGGCTCAAGCTTCTGGTTTGTGCATATGTTTTCCTTTTAGTGCTTGATTTCATGTCTCTCTGTTTTTTTCTGTAAATCTTCTGGATTAGTTAGTGCAGCTCGTTGTGCCATGATTTAGCTTCATGAAATCTCTGAATGCACTGTTGCAACAAAACACTATGGATTTGTGTTTTCCTTTTAGGGGATGACTGATGAGGCATGAACCAGTTTTTTGAATCTCGTAAGGGCTATCCCTTACCAAGTGGAGCAATTCTTAGCTTTGGATTTGGCAAACTTGCCGCCTTTCTGTTCTGGTATAATGATAGGGAGTATTCTGAGTTGTTCGTACTCTTTTCTTTGCTTAACGTTGTTACTTTGAATCAAGATACTTTAGATCATAGAGTTTGGATGATTGATTCCACGGTTCTTTTTTGTGCTAGTCCTTCTTTGACATTTGATTGATAATCCTTCTTTTCCACCCTTTTACTCATCATTGAAGATTTGGAAGGCGAAAGTGTCTTTGAAGGTACAAGTTTGTGCCTGAGTTATTTCTCAGACAAGCTTAATACTAACGATGTGCTCCAAAAAAGGAGACCTAATGTTTGTCTTTCACTACAATGGTGTGTTATGTGCAAAGGCAATAGTGATAGTGTGAACCATTTATTTTTGCATTTCCCTATTGCTCGTTCATTATGGAACAAATTATTTGGCTTGGTTGGGCATTGTTGGGTGCACCAGGTTCCACATCTTCTATGTTTTGTTTGGATATTAAGGGTTTTGGTGGTGGTAGTGGCAGAGAAAGTACTCTATGGCAATGTGCTTTGTTCACTATTGTGTGGGTTATTTGATTGAAAAGAATCTTGAGAATTTTTTAGCATAGAAGTGTAATGGTGGAAGGATTGTGAAATTGTATCTACTTCTTAATCTTTTTTTGGGCTTCGGCAACTAGAGACTTTACGAATAGTCCTTTGTTTTGCATCATGGCGAGTTGGACAGCTTCCTGTGGATTGTATTGACACTAGTGGGATGCTATAGTGCTTAGCACTTTTCTTTTTACTCGGCTTTGGGGTGGACTTCTTGTCTACTTCTGGCCATTCATTTTTATACATTAATAAAATTTTTGTTTCTTATCCAAAAAAAAAAAAAGATAACACAAATATTCTTTGTTCCAGTCTGTTGCATTCCAAAAAGCTGAAATTCCTTTTTAAACTGTCATCTACATCTGTTGCCTGTGAAATCTTACATACAATAGAAGTGTGAAGTTGTTGGGTATGGAATTCTCTGTCTTGTTGTCATGAATTCTGTGATAGAGTAGAACATGATTCTTGATTTCTTATAATTCTGTGAGTTCACATTGCAATTTATGGATAAATCTGCATCTAATATCTTTATTTTTTTGCAGAAATTATGCATCTACTGTCTTCAGTTTCTTCATATTGAAACTGCGCCATATGATTAAAAAGTTCTTATTTCTTTTTGCTGTTACTGAATTTTTGGTTGCTGCCCTGTCATACTTCATGATGTCCTGTCCCTATTTTCTAACAAGCAGCATGGTTTATTTTTGAGTCGCAGAAGGAGATATTGAGGATGTTGCTCCTGCCAAAGTTCAGGAGAAATCATCTGCATCAGTTCTGCCATATGTTGGTGTTGCTTGTTTGGGAGCCATTTTATTTGGATATCATCTGGGGTATGCCTTTGTTCAAGTATAGAAATAATTTCTCTTTACTGATGTTTTCCTCTCTGTCAATCCGAATAATTTGAATGTTCTTTACCACCTGAATTACTTGTCATGCCACCTCTAGCTGTAATCTGACAAGTGAATGTGGTTTTTTAAGTCCAGTTCTGAATTCACATTCGTAGTTGGTAAAATTATTGCCATGCTGTTAAGGTAGGTAATTGTGAGACTTACTATTACCTTGTATATTCTTCCTCATCTGCTTCAGGGTGGTTAATGGTGCCCTAGAGTATCTTTCCAAGGATCTTGGGATTGCTGAAAACACTGTTTTGCAAGGCAAGTCTTCATTGCTTTATGTGATGAAACATTTGATTCATATTGCATAGGGTGATGTTTACTAATTTATGTCTTTGGCATATTTTTTGATAGACTAGAATAAAAGCACATCACCAGGTTCAGTGAATTTGATTGCCCTGTCCAAAAAGCCCCCTACTATGCATTTGAATTTGCACTATTCTATTGATTGAGGTAGATATGGCTGAATTACAAATTACAATTCACATACTTCACCTACATACATCTCCTGCTAGTCTCAATTGCAGATTGTATGGTAATTTTTATGGGTGGTTTTTTTATTTATCTAGGATTACAAGTTTGTCATTGTTATTTTTTAAACAGGATGGATTGTTAGCACACTTCTTGCTGGCGCCACTGTTGGTTCATTTACGGGAGGAGCATTGGCTGACAAATTTGGCCGGACAAAGACTTTTATACTGGATGCAATCCCACTTGCAGTTGGAGCATATCTCTGGTTTGCTCCTTTTGCATTGATGATGAGGCTGTAAATGTTTTTTTTTTTTTTCAGAAACTCTGTCTCTAACGGTCTCACCATTTTTCAGTGCCACAACCCAGAGTGTACAGACAATGATAATTGGTCGTTTACTAGCTGGCATTGGAATTGGCATCTCATCTGCTATTGTGCCACTTTACATTTCCGAGGTGGTACCTTCTCACAATCATAGTATTCCATGCTTTCCTTAATGCCTTTTCACTTTTTACCTAACCCTTACTGTGGACAGATATCACCAACCGAGATTCGGGGTACACTTGGATCTGTCAACCAACTATTCATCTGTGTTGGGATTCTTGCAGCATTGGTGGCTGGATTGCCTTTAGCTGGAAATCCTTTGTGGTACTATCTCGTTCCATGTTTCATATTCAAGCCACAGTGACTGATTAGTGAATTAAATCAACCTGATACATTAATGAGCTCTGATGTGTGATATGTAGTGTAGCCCTTTAGAAGGACTTTTACAGAGCTGGCTACCTTCTTACTGACTGCACACCTACATGCTGGCGTTCAATTAGTAGCACATGGAGTCTTGCATGAAAAATTATGAGGCCCTATAATAGTGTGACATCAGCATTCTCTTAGAGTACAAACTGACATAACTTGTTAATGTCGCTAACAGGCAGAACCTAATGGTGGATTTTGTTTTGTCTAAGTTATAAAACCTATTTGTCTTGGCCACCTAGATCGTGTTGATCTTTAAAGTTTTTAAATTGTGCTTTACCTTTTGTTCTGATTTTTTTTTTGTTTATCCTCNTAACTTGTTAATGTCGCTAACAGGCAGAACCTAATGGTGGATTTTGTTTTGTCTAAGTTATAAAAACCTATTTGTCTTGGCCACCTAGATCGTGTTGATCTTTAAAGTTTTCAAATTGTGCTTTACCTTTTGTTCTGATTTTTTTTTTGTTTATCCACGTGTGTTTTGATTTTCCTTTTTCCTGCTTTACATTAGCTTGAGTCATTTAACTCATTCTATCTTGTTGGACATTATTGTACCAACGCGTTACTCCAACATCCAAAAACATCAAACTCTTCTCATTAAGCTTTTTGCATATGTGCTCTGTCTCATATTGTAACTTTTAGAAATAATAATGACAATTTGACAGGTTTCTTCTCTTAATTGGCATAATTTTTAGATAATTGAAGGGCTATAAGTAGTTCAATAGCTTTTATCATGAGGGAAAAATGAAGACAACTTGCACGGCTTAGGTACTAAAATAAATGGTAATTGGCTTTAAATAATACCATATAACACCAGGGAATCACTTTGTAATTCTCCCCTTGCCAGTTCTTATCCTCTTTTGCCATGAGATGAAATCCTTGTGCCATTGAATATTTGCATTGATCATGTGCAGCTAAGCACATAGAGACAGCAACATGGGTACATGTGCCATACTATGAAAATATTTACTTACGTCAAATATAAAGAGACTACAAACTCATCGTCCTTGTATAATCAAGTTGGAGTTCTGAAGTTCCATAGAACATTGAATTGGGGCAACCTAGTGCTAATGGAGCATTCTCTTTACTTCCATGTGTGATGTCTATGTTGTGGCATTAGGTCATAAAAATGCTTGGTGTGACCATTTCATAATGGAATAAAATTAGAAAGTCATTAGATGAGCACCCCAGAAAACCTAATTTATGACTTTTGCCTTCTCACTCTTGTTATTGTTTAAAAGTAATATTTTTTGTTCATATTTCATTATGCAAGCTTAGGCACTTGGTTAATAACAACACATTGCTCTCTGGATGGTTGTGCAAAGGATTTGTCTTGCACCACAATTTTGTATCTATCTTCACATTGCAAGGGATATTTTATATTGGTTCATTGAATCAAATTCTCCAAATGGAAATTTATGTTCCAAGGCGCATTTTTATGATTTTATGTCAAGATTTTTCTGCGATGTTTATATAAAATCTGATTTCCCTCTGTTGTTTAGAAAATGTTACTTCCAGAATAGTGCCTCCAACGTTTAACCCTAAGCCCTGAACCATCAGTATACCTGAGTTTTGACTTCATCTTTTTCCAGCCAATCAAAAGGACCAGAGCCATTTTGCCATTGCATTGACTTCTTTCCTATGGTCATCTTTTTTTTCTTTGAGTTTCTTCCAGTTTGTTATCAAGTTTTAAATCAATCTTGCATCAACCAGCAGAGACTTCAAATTTTATTCAGTCGAAGATTTTATGCTTCGATAATAAGTACATGTTACGATGAGTAAGTGATTATTTATCACACTGATTGAGGTTTATTTGTACAACTCCCTTCTGGGAATTTAAAAGTTTTGTTTTAAAGTGATATTTGTTATTCCTCTGAGTTCGGCATGTACACAATTTATTTCAGTATTATCACCACTTTTGTCTCTTATTCTGTCCTCTGTACATCTTTGTCAGGTGGAGAACAATGTTTGCTGTTGCTGTTGTTCCTTCTATACTTTTGGCACTTGGAATGGCATTTTCTCCAGAAAGCCCTCGGTGGCTCTATCAGGTTTCTTTTGCAAGCGATTAAGTCCTGTGGTCAAAAACTGTCTTTGCCTGTTTTGTGTGCAATTTTGTTGTGCATGCAATATGTTTGCATTCTAGGTTATTGCTCATCTATTTTATTGCTAAGCTACGCAAAATGTCTTCGCAGCAAGGGAAAATCTCTCAAGCTGAAACAGCTATTAAAAGGCTATTTGGAAAAGAAAGAGTTGCTGAAGTTATGAATGATCTAAATGCTGCAGCTCAAGGTTCTTCAGAACAAGAAGCTGGGTGGTTTGATCTTTTCAGTAGCCGGTATAATAAAGGTATACCTCGAATAATCAAAAGCTTCTTGTATCAGATCTCAGGGACAATATGCGGAATGGCAACAGTATAATTGGCCATGCTGCATATTTATGTTGATGCTAGAGTAAGCCACATGACATAGTAGATTGTGTTGGTTGAATGCCAGAAATACATGGGGCATCGGTGTTATAGTGTCTGGTTTATTTGCTTCAAAGCTTTTGCCCTAAAAATTCAAAAACGGCTACTACATTATCTTTTATACTTTTTTTTTGGAACATAGGATAACTACAACCACTCACACTTAAAAAGTGTGAGGGCCATAGCATCCATTTAAACACAACACACACCTGAAGGCTATCCGATGTGGGATAGCCCCAGCCCTTACCCACCCAGGCCCTAAGGCCTCACCCAACCTATTGTCTGGCTCTGGCCCTGACCCAACTAGGGAAGAAACAGAGCCCACAAGCAGAGTCACCCCGGAACACACATGGACTAGTATGCTTTTTTTTTAACATAGGATAACTACAACCACTCACACTTAATAAGTGTGAGGGCCATAGCATCCATTTAAACACAATATCTTTTATACTTCCATTTGCTCTTTTAAATGTTACCTGCATCTTGTTAGATGCCAATCTTCATGCTTCCTATCGCTACAAATCTGAAGAGCTTGTGAAGGTCTAAGTTCCATTGAAACAAAGATTACTGATGTGCACTGTTATGATTTTTGATATCTTCTGCTTTGGTTTTTCCAGGGGTTGCTTCATGAATACTAACATTTTGTTTTTTTGGGGGTGGGGTAGAGGAAGGTTTAGTGTTTAGGGATGCAACATAATGTGTGAGTTGTCCTAGATTATTCTTCTTTTTGAAGATGACATTGACATTTTATCCATGGCAAACAATTAATTGTATCTCTTCATCTCTTGGTAGGCCTTGTTATGTATGTAATGTGATACAGTATTTTCCAATTAATCAGAATATGTTCTTGACAGGGAAAGAGGCACATAGTTGAGTCTGAATATGGTCAGCCGTGCAAATGACAATCCCTCGGTTCACTCTCCCAACAAAAATATTGATAGACAATTAAGTTCAAAATCTGTTCTATATTATTATCACCAACAAGCGTGACATGTTTCTTACTCATTCTGTTATATGTGGTCCCTGATACCTCCTTGAGAAAGTAGCAAAGACCAAATTTCTGACATCTATCTATTGCTGCAGTTGTCAGTGTTGGTGCATCACTTTTCTTGTTCCAACAGTTGGCTGGAATAAATGCTGTGGTATACTATTCTACTTCTGTGTTTCGTAGTGCTGGAATTACATCTGATGTTGCCGCCAGTGCTCTGGTTGGGGCGTCAAATGTTTTTGGTTAGTATGCTTAAGAAGTTTAATAGAAATGTTATTTTGCATCTTATATTTCATGTGATTGACTGTTTTTTTTTTTTGGTAGGTACAACTGTGGCATCCTCTTTAATGGATAAGCAGGGAAGGAAAAGTCTTCTGATTACAAGCTTTGCTGGAATGGTATTTCCCATCCTTAATTTTTCTACAGATATGAAGCACATGGACATGAATACTCATATAAGATTCATATTTACATTCTCTGGGGCAAATGCCTAATAATTCAACAGTGTTAAGCCAACTACGTGGGTTTGGCATCAAATGGCATCAAATTGCATACTTTTCCGTCAATTAACTTTTGGGCTAATAAAGCTTTAAGTTAAATACTTCGATCAGGTTTTTGCATTTATTAAGCTTTTCATTATTTTTCCTCCCTACCATTGCTTTATGTTAGTGATTGTTCATCAATTTCAGGGTCCGAAGCTTGGGTAACAACTAACAATAGATATTACATTATTCAGAAGTATAAGTCAGGAAACACTGATTGTTAATGCTTTCATAGTGTTGAGAAAAACACAGTATGGATAATTCTCTCATTTTACATCCTGTAATTTGATATGATCTGTTTTCTTAACAATCATGATTATGATCATGATTGGTGCTTACATGGAAACGGGACAAATACACCATATGGCACGGCACATACATGTTGACAAGGCAAATCTATAAAATGGGACATGGACACAAGGCAAGGTACAAATAATTGTGCAATGTATAGTCAAAATATATTTTTTACTAAATTATGGTTATTTAGCTGCACAATACAAGAAAAGAAAAACTTAATGATAGGTAAATCATATATCTACTACCCTAACATGTATTTAGTGCAATGGACCCTAGTAATAATCACCCATTTAAAGAAAAAAGGTTGCAAGCATACATAATTATAATGATAGATTTTTTCTTCTCAAGATCTCAACTCTATGTTTTTCAGCTTTTTCTAATAAGTTTCAAGTAAAAGTGTAATATAATTAGCCTTAACGATCATACTTCTCTGTCATATAAGATAGTCATATGTTGAATTTCCGATAGTTAGCAAGTGCTCGAGAAGTAGCAATCTTGAAGATAGAGCCACTTCGAGTTTGATTCTTTCTATTGTTAATGACTTCAATTTTAATCATGGGATTTTTTATAAAAGAAATTGGCTTGTTGATCATTCAAATGTCTTTTCTTTGAAGTTTTTCTTTGAATATATTTTGATGATCCCTCAAGTACTTTTTTTCTCTCGTCTTTGAGCTAAAATGCCTATTAAGTACTAGTTCATGCATGTTGGAGAGGACTGCTATTAAATGATGATATGTGCGAGGTGGTGGAAGGATTTGGGATCGAATGTATTTTCTTGCTATTAAATGATCTTTTTGGGCTTCGGTCACTAAAGAATTTTAAAGAATTCTTCTATTTTGCATTGTAGCAGGGTGGAGAGCAATTTGTGATGAATAATTAGGATCTTATGTATCTAAGACCCAAGATTCATTGTTTGTTTTTTTTTTGTCTCTGTATTTCTGGTTTGACGACTTGTCCACTTTACCTCTTTATTATTTATCGTCACGACGTGTGTGTGTGTCCAAAAAGTGTCGGTATGTGATACGTGTCAGACATAGAGACATCACCTTGTTAGCCCCGTCTCTGCTTCTTAGGGTCCTTGTTGTAGATATGTGTTCGAAATGCCAGGAAGGCAGCACTGAATTTGGGTTCTGATCAATGTTTGAAATCACACTGCATTTTATTGTTGATGATGTTTTTATTGGCTACCAGATGAATTTGTTCGTTGATTTAAATTATCTTCTAGTTGTGGATGGCATTGAGCCAGAAAGAATAGTACAAAATTAGAAGTATCTGCATGTGTAGCAAAGTTTGAAGGACAAGATATCTTAGTCTTTTTATTGTATTTGGGGGTTTCGTTCAATCTTTTATCTAATAGTTAGCTTATGACTGGCTTATGTTTACACTTTTTTTCCCGTTTTGAAGGCTGCTTCAATGTTGTTACTTTCGCTGTCTTTCACCTGGAAGGCCCTGGCACCATATTCTGGCACACTAGCTGTTCTGGGGACTGTCCTGTGAGTCAAATTATTTCCTTAGTGGTTGACTCTGATAGTCTTCTTGCTCCAATGGATAGTTTTTGTTTAATAATGACCTATGAAATTTATACTCAACTTTCATTCTATTTACACAGTTATGTATTGTCCTTTTCGCTTGGTGCTGGTCCTGTGCCTGCTCTTCTACTTCCAGAGATATTTGCCTCTAGAATTAGAGCAAAAGCAGTTGCCTTATCACTAGGGATGCATTGGGTAAGTCATGACACCAATATTTTAGCTGTGGCTTCTTTGCTGTTGCTTGTGATTGGTTTCACTCTCAACCAAATAAATTAATCCTGCAGAGTAAAATTGCTCTGTTTTTGTTCAAACAAAATTGTCTCGTCATGCAGAGGTAAATAAAATAAAATAGAGATAGGTAAAATAATCATTTGACTGGTAACTAAAAGGGCAAATTTCAATTTACTTTGGTGCGAGTTGACTCAGTAACACATCAGCTTCTTATACTTTAGAAATTTCCAACTATCGTCCTGTTTATGGACAGGACTGAAACCTTGAGTAATTCCATAAAAGTTAACTCAAATGTCAAAATTATTTTTATACCATATATTATATTTGTTTTTGGTTCTCTCTTTTAAATAAATTGATCCCTTTCTCTCTTGGCCATTTGTATTGTATATCTTGAGTAGATTCTTCGAGTTGTATAAATTTTTAGGAAGAAGAACACTACGAATACAAAAAATGGATGGTTTTAGTGTCATTTAATACAAAATTGTTAACCTGGTAAGCTGGTACACTTTAGGACTAAATTTTAAAGGGTGAAGTGTAGGTTTTAAATATAAGGAGATAAATTGTCACTACCTGAAACCCAAATGACGTAATTTAACCCAACTAAGCACTCACATACGCACATCACGAAACTAGAAGTATGGCCATTTTCTTTCTATTGTGTTTTTGTCTTGAAATATAGTTTTTGCAAAAACTACACTAGTCTACAACCCATGCATGAGAGAATACATGAACATTGAAAAGATATCTTTTATGATGATGATGTATTAGTCTTTATACTTTGGATTGCCTTTCGCTGTTGGTTTAAACTACATTGTTTTCTGCTTGAACAGATATCTAATTTCGTCATCGGCCTGTATTTTTTGAGCGTTGTAAATAAGTTTGGTATCAGTACAGTGTACCTTGGATTTGCGGCTGTCTGTCTTCTTGCCGTCTTGTATATAGCTGGTAATGTTGTGGAAACAAAGGGAAGATCACTCGAGGAAATAGAACGTGCCCTTAACCCAGCAATTTAAGCAGGATACTTATAAGTGTGTCATGAAAATAAGATCTGTTTCTACAGCTCACTGATCTCGACCTTAGGAACTGCTCTCCTGCTGTACCCCTATATTATGCTGAGAAAAGGACTTGGGAAAACTTTGTTACCCACCATTTTGCTGTCCTTCATTTGAGCGTTTGATCTGAAATGTGACTAGTGTTAGGGAAGTGTTTAGACATTGTGACATGTTGGATTGGGCAATGTGGCTCTGTTATATGAGTTAAGATTTGTGATTCGGTTCTTTAATTGTATTATAATCTTGTGTGAACTCAGATTGCCGAACATTACTTCTTATGATGCTATATGTCGGATCCTAGTTGTGGTAGGCTTGAGGCGTGATTAACTTCTGAAAAAGCATTAACCAGACGGATGTGTGCGCGTGCGTGTCAATATATAAACTGTGCAAGATGTTGCACTAAGAAGTTTGCCACCCACAAATTTCAACTGAGAAGCGTGGGCGAATGAAGAAAATGTACGTTGGAATTTCTGAATGGATTTCAGCAAAGCTAATGGAAGTGTTGAGAAAATGATGTTATTATGAATCAAGAAAGGGGAGGGGTTCGGTTGAATGGATGGGAGCAGAGAAACTCATAGATGCATAGCTATATGTGGCCTATAACAATTTTTTGATCAAAGCTCAATCATAGAAAAATCTGCCATTACCCTGTCCCAATGCTCTCAACTTTAGTGAGCATCAAACCTTGATAAAAGTAGTACCAGAGCTAACGAAGAGACTCCATCTCTCTTACAGCAACTTTAATTTTCATTTTCACATACAGTTATTTCAAAGATAAAAAGCAGTACCGGAGCTTCCCATAAAGCATTTACAGTAACATAACCAGATTCACCGACCAACAAAAATATGACCAGATTCTGGCACGGTGGAGAATTCTGATTTGTACCAGCCAAACCAATCGTTGAAGTTGAACAGCCCTATCTTCTAACCTCAAGAGAATGTCTTCAGCGTGATATGTCCGCAATCACAGCAAAAAGCTGCATTTACTCTCGTATCCCTACATGTTCGATTTCCTTTCCCACCTTTCTTTTGTGTCAAGCCTACCAATCCAAAAGAAAACAAAAATGGAATAAGTACTAAAAGATAATATAATATACAGTACAAAATAAATTCAATATTGCAGCATTGACATGTTGCATCATGCATGTTAAAGAAGCTGATGATCTATGCTCATTTTCACTGGTTAAATGTTACTAATTTGAACGAAATTTATACCCCCAATGTAACTTCTGGCGCTTCCTTGACGCAATAGAAGCTGCTACAACATCCTGCTGGCGAGCACAAATATCCTTAATGTCACAGCTTTTTGAGATGAGAATAGTAGAATCTTCAATTGTTTTACTCGTATTTTCATCTGTACAATCCTTAGCATTGATTGCCATCCCATGAGATTTGCTAGTCCTATCAACTATCCCTGCAAACAAATTTCAACGTCTTACAAAACCTATCCTGAAAATAATCTTCAAGCACTAAAAAGATAACTAGAAAACAAACCTTTGGATTTCTTTTTATTTGTTGTTTTTTCTTTAATTTGTAAACGCCTCCTATGCAATTCCTATCAGGAAAAAAAAAGTTCCCAGTACTCAGGAAGAGGGATAAATGAGGGGGTAAAAAATGATGATGGAGAGGCAAAGACAGTAAGTTGTTGGCGGATAATTACGAAGCAAAGACAGTAAGTTGTTAGTGGATAATAATGAAGCAAAGACAGTAAGTTGTTAGTGGATAATTACGAAGCAAAGACAGTGTTCAACCCCCCATAGAGGACTCAAACCCATAAGGACTATCAACAGCACAAGACTCAAGCAAGGTAGATGGCATCTTGAAAGATTACATGTTAGATAAGCAAAACAACGAACCACAAGTAGAGTTACCTGACACCTCATCTGAAAGGATGTCAAGCAACAAATCTCTTCATCTTACATATATTTTATATTTTACTTCTTGTATTCTAGCACACATTCTACACTTTTCAGGCCTTTGCCATACATATAACAGTTTATCAAAGACGACAATTTCATTTCCCGAACTTGTTTATCCATGTCTAACGATTATTGTTGTCTCCTACCTCTAGAAACTTTGTCTAGATTCAGTGTAAAGTTTGCACAAGTANGCCATACATATAACAGTTTATCAAAGACGACAATTTCATTTCCCGAACTTGTTTATTCATGTCTAACGATTATTGTTGTCTCCTACCTCTAGAAACTTTGTCTAGATTCAGTGTAAAGTTTGCACAAGCACCTGTATCTAATCACCGCAAGAAAATGCGTCAGACAGCAAGAGGACAACACCATCTGAACCTGCCCTTCAGTACTTGAGTTCGAGAAAGAACTTCCAGGCAACCCCATGGATTAGGCCTCCATTTGAAATTCTCACTTAAGAATGCCTTCTAGCTAATAAATTTTCCACCATACCTTACATTTGAATCTTTTCAAGAAGCCATTTAGTGTAATTTTTATTCATTACTAAATGCTAGGTCTATCTGGAGGTGGTGTGATTCGGGACCACATTGGGCAGTAGGTTGCTAGACTCTCACAGTAAGTTGGCATTGCTTCCTGGAGTTTATTTTTAATCAAAATATGGCTCTTTTCTAACTTTATTCTCTTATTTACCAAACTATAGTAATTTGAATGAAAAAGCGTGCTTGCAAAACACAGTTTCAACAACAAAAAAAAAAACCTTGAAAGTATGCAAACACACTTTTTTATTGAAAAACATGGGTTCATCCCACGCTCTTCTAAAAACTACCATAATTGGGTAAATAAATTAAAAAGAATGGATATTCTGTGAATTTTTCTTAAAAACACAGTAGTATGACCATTGATTCTTGCTACCAGAGTAGAAGTAAAACTATGGGCACTAAGACATGGCTTTCAACTGACATAAAGGCAAAACAAAGGAAGAGTTGTGACGCAATGACCGTCTAAGAATTAACCAGTACTAAACCGGCAACTAAACATCCCGATGCTCACATTTCATTGATTGCAGTTACCTCATGAGGCCAGTGGAGGTGCAGTAGGTGGTCCACGCTCATCCTGAGGCTAATGGATGAGCAGACATCTGAGCAGTGAAAGAATGCAAGCTGACCATGGATTTTTTTTTCTCTAGCTCTAGCCTAAATATGCATTAAGAAACTACTAAATTAGAGGAGTTAATTTCCCCAGAATTATAAACTAATTTTATGAGTTCTACAAAAATCCTACATTGCCAAAAGAAAACAAAAAAAGGCAATGAACAATTATAATCATGCATATTGCACAAAATATTCTACCAGACAGACAGGTTTCCATTCACCCCAATACTATCGGTTTCACAAAAATGCCCAATTCTAATTAAAACCACTTCATCTGGATGAATTGTCCACCTTTGAGGAGTTATCGTACCACTTCTTTCACTATTATTATCAATAAAATAGTTGTTTCTTATTGAAAAACATAAAAATAAAAAAAACCACTTCATTGTCACAAGCAAGCACTACAACAAATTTTATTTTTTTTCACCTCTTTGGTAACAAAGACTATCAGTTCAACATTGAAATTCATCTCTGTAAACCATTGCAACATCCGAGGTAAGGTTAAAAGTTCAAAATTCAATCGTATTTGAAATAGAAAGGTCTCACATAATGGTGCANACATACGCACATCACGAAACTAGAAGTATGGCCATTTTCTTTCTATTGTGTTTTTGTCTTGAAATATAGTTTTTGCAAAAACTACACTAGTCTACAACCCATGCATGAGAGAATACATGAACATTGAAAAGATATCTTTTATGATGATGATGTATTAGTCTTTATACTTTGGATTGCCTTTCGCTGTTGGTTTAAACTACATTGTTTTCTGCTTGAACAGATATCTAATTTCGTCATCGGCCTGTATTTTTTGAGCGTTGTAAATAAGTTTGGTATCAGTACAGTGTACCTTGGATTTGCGGCTGTCTGTCTTCTTGCCGTCTTGTATATAGCTGGTAATGTTGTGGAAACAAAGGGAAGATCACTCGAGGAAATAGAACGTGCCCTTAACCCAGCAATTTAAGCAGGATACTTATAAGTGTGTCATGAAAATAAGATCTGTTTCTACAGCTCACTGATCTCGACCTTAGGAACTGCTCTCCTGCTGTACCCCTATATTATGCTGAGAAAAGGACTTGGGAAAACTTTGTTACCCACCATTTTGCTGTCCTTCATTTGAGCGTTTGATCTGAAATGTGACTAGTGTTAGGGAAGTGTTTAGACATTGTGACATGTTGGATTGGGCAATGTGGCTCTGTTATATGAGTTAAGATTTGTGATTCGGTTCTTTAATTGTATTATAATCTTGTGTGAACTCAGATTGCCGAACTTTACTTCTTATGATGCTATATGTCGGATCCTAGTTGTGGTAGGCTTGAGGCGTGATTAACTTCTGAAAAAGCATTAACCAGACGGATGTGTGCGCGTGCGTGTCAATATATAAACTGTGCAAGATGTTGCACTAAGAAGTTTGCCACCCACAAATTTCAACTGAGAAGCGTGGGCGAATGAAGAAAATGTACGTTGGAATTTCTGAATGGATTTCAGCAAAGCTAATGGAAGTGTTGAGAAAATGATGTTATTATGAATCAAGAAAGGGGAGGGGTTCGGTTGAATGGATGGGAGCAGAGAAACTCATAGATGCATAGCTATATGTGGCCTATAACAATTTTTTGATCAAAGCTCAATCATAGAAAAATCTGCCATTACCCTGTCCCAATGCTCTCAACTTTAGTGAGCATCAAACCTTGATAAAAGTAGTACCAGAGCTAACGAAGAGACTCCATCTCTCTTACAGCAACTTTAATTTTCATTTTCACATACAGTTATTTCAAAGATAAAAAGCAGTACCGGAGCTTCCCATAAAGCATTTACAGTAACATAACCAGATTCACCGACCAACAAAAATATGACCAGATTCTGGCACGGTGGAGAATTCTGATTTGTACCAGCCAAACCAATCGTTGAAGTTGAACAGCCCTATCTTCTAACCTCAAGAGAATGTCTTCAGCGTGATATGTCCGCAATCACAGCAAAAAGCTGCATTTACTCTCGTATCCCTACATGTTCGATTTCCTTTCCCACCTTTCTTTTGTGTCAAGCCTACCAATCCAAAAGAAAACAAAAATGGAATAAGTACTAAAAGATAATATAATATACAGTACAAAATAAATTCAATATTGCAGCATTGACATGTTGCATCATGCATGTTAAAGAAGCTGATGATCTATGCTCATTTTCACTGGTTAAATGTTACTAATTTGAACGAAATTTATACCCCCAATGTAACTTCTGGCGCTTCCTTGACGCAATAGAAGCTGCTACAACATCCTGCTGGCGAGCACAAATATCCTTAATGTCACAGCTTTTTGAGATGAGAATAGTAGAATCTTCAATTGTTTTACTCGTATTTTCATCTGTACAATCCTTAGCATTGATTGCCATCCCATGAGATTTGCTAGTCCTATCAACTATCCCTGCAAACAAATTTCAACGTCTTACAAAACCTATCCTGAAAATAATCTTCAAGCACTAAAAAGATAACTAGAAAACAAACCTTTGGATTTCTTTTTATTTGTTGTTTTTTCTTTAATTTGTAAACGCCTCCTATGCAATTCCTATCAGGAAAAAAAAAGTTCCCAGTACTCAGGAAGAGGGATAAATGAGGGGGTAAAAAATGATGATGGAGAGGCAAAGACAGTAAGTTGTTGGCGGATAATTACGAAGCAAAGACAGTAAGTTGTTAGTGGATAATAATGAAGCAAAGACAGTAAGTTGTTAGTGGATAATTACGAAGCAAAGACAGTGTTCAACCCCCCATAGAGGACTCAAACCCATAAGGACTATCAACAGCACAAGACTCAAGCAAGGGAGATGGCATCTTGAAAGATTACATGTTAGATAACCAAAACAACGAACCACAAGTAGAGTTACCTGACACCTCATCTGAAAGGATGTCAAGCAACAAATCTCTTCATCTTACATATATTTTATATTTTACTTCTTGTATTCTAGCACACATTCTACACTTTTCAGGCCTTTGCCATACATATAACAGTTTATCAAAGACGACAATTTCATTTCCCGAACTTGTTTATTCATGTCTAACGATTATTGTTGTCTCCTACCTCTAGAAACTTTGTCTAGATTCAGTGTAAAGTTTGCACAAGCACCTGTATCTAATCACCGCAAGAAAATGCGTCAGACAGCAAGAGGACAACACCATCTGAACCTGCCCTTCAGTACTTGAGTTCGAGAAAGAACTTCCAGGCAACCCCATGGATTAGGCCTCCATTTGAAATTCTCACTTAAGAATGCCTTCTAGCTAATAAATTTTCCACCATACCTTACATTTGAATCTTTTCAAGAAGCCATTTAGTGTAATTTTTATTCATTACTAAATGCTAGGTCTATCTGGAGGTGGTGTGATTCGGGACCACATTGGGCAGTAGGTTGCTAGACTCTCACAGTAAGTTGGCATTGCTTCCTGGAGTTTATTTTTAATCAAAATATGGCTCTTTTCTAACTTTATTCTCTTATTTACCAAACTATAGTAATTTGAATGAAAAAGCGTGCTTGCAAAACACAGTTTCAACAACAAAAAAAAAAACCTTGAAAGTATGCAAACACACTTTTTTATTGAAAAACATGGGTTCATCCCACGCTCTTCTAAAAACTACCATAATTGGGTAAATAAATTAAAAAGAATGGATATTCTGTGAATTTTTCTTAAAAACACAGTAGTATGACCATTGATTCTTGCTACCAGAGTAGAAGTAAAACTATGGGCACTAAGACATGGCTTTCAACTGACATAAAGGCAAAACAAAGGAAGAGTTGTGACGCAATGACCGTCTAAGAATTAACCAGTACTAAACCGGCAACTAAACATCCCGATGCTCACATTTCATTGATTGCAGTTACCTCATGAGGCCAGTGGAGGTGCAGTAGGTGGTCCACGCTCATCCTGAGGCTAATGGATGAGCAGACATCTGAGCAGTGAAAGAATGCAAGCTGACCATGGATTTTTTTTTCTCTAGCTCTAGCCTAAATATGCATTAAGAAACTACTAAATTAGAGGAGTTAATTTCCCCAGAATTATATACTAATTTTATGAGTTCTACAAAAATCCTACTTTGCCAAAAGAAAACAAAAAAAGGCAATGAACAATTATAATCATGCATATTGCACAAAATATTCTACCAGACAGACAGGTTTCCATTCACCCCAATACTATCGGTTACACTAAAATGCCCAATTCTAATTAAAACCACTTCATCTGGATGAATTGTCCACCTTTGAGGAGTTATCGTACCACTTCTTTCACTATTATTATCAATAAAATAGTTGTTTCTTATTGAAAAACATAAAAATAAAAAAAACCACTTCATTGTCACAAGCAAGCACTACAACAAATTTTATTTTTTTTCACCTCTTTGGTAACAAAGACTATCAGTTCAACATTGAAATTCATCTCTGTAAACCATTGCAACATCCGAGGTAAGGTTAAAAGTTCAAAATTCAATCGTATTTGAAATAGAAAGGTCTCACATAATGGTGCAAAAAAAAAAACATAAATTTCGTCTCTGAATCATTATAGATAAATTAGCCATCAACAGAAATTAAAGGGAAACCTAGGAATGCGAGAAGTACTTGGAACTTGGAGATCTGATGTTTGGTAACGCCACCTCCACCATCAGGCTTGAAATTGGGCTGTAAAGAAGGGGCCGATGCTATTGCCGCTTCTCTCCTTTCGTCTTCCTCCTCCATTGTTTGCTCTGTGCATGTGCGTGCCTAAGTGAAAAAAAAGAAAAAAACCCTAATTCGTCCCCACCCTATAAATCAGGAACCGTAGGCTATCACAAGAGAGAACTGTTTTTCGGGTTCAGCTGGTTAACCTGGTCAATATTACTGAGGCCATGTTTATTAACCCGGATCCGGGTCAATTCTAAATTTATTTTGAGTAAAATACACTTCTACTCCTCAAAATATGTATAGTGTCCATGTGGTTCCTAAGGTTCATAATTTTCATTTACGTGGTCTAATTTCAAACGTCTATCAGAAAATTATTAATGACTTTGGTCACGAGCCAATCATGTAGAACCAAATAGAGACAAATTAGAAACTGTAAATATCAAATAGACACAAATTAAAAATTTTAAGGACCAAATGAACACAAAATTAGTAACTATGTGATTGGCAAGTGATCAAAGACGTCACGATTTTCTGATAGACATTTGGGATTGGACCACGTAGATAAAAATTAGAAACATTAGGGATCAAATAGATATAATTGAAAGATTGAGGACCAAATAGAAATTAAATACATACTTTAAGGATTAAAAATGTATTTTACGCTTTATTTTTCATCCAATAAATAAATTTATTTATTTTATTAAATTTTTTTATTAGGGTTAATTACAAATTACACCCTGAAAGATCATTCGAATCTCAATTTGTACTTTCAAAGATAAAAAATCTTANAATGTATTTTACGCTTTATTTTTCATCCAATAAATAAATTTATTTATTTTATTAAAATTTTTTTATTAGGGTTAATTACAAATTATACCCTGAAAGATCATTCGAATCTCAATTTGTACTTTCAAAGATAAAAAATCTTAATTTATATCTTCAAAGATAGAAATTTGTATTAATGTGCACCCCCAAAGATCAAAAATCTCAATTTGCACCCTCAAATATAGAAATTTGTATCAACGTGCNTAATTTATACCCTCAAAGATAGAAATTTGTATTAATGTGCACCCCCAAAGATCAAAAATCTCAATTTGCACCCTCAAATATAGAAATTTGTATCAACGTGCACCTAAAACTAAATTGATAAGTTATACCTAAATCCCTTATGCTTGACACTTAATTATTTGGACCTCTTCACATTTAGAATATTACTCATACATCTCATANGCACCCCCAAAGATCAAAAATCTCAATTTGCACCCTCAAATATAGAAATTTGTATCAACGTGCACCTAAAACTAAATTGATAAGTTATACCTAAATCCCTTATGCTTGACACTTAATTATTTGGACTTCTTCACATTTAGAATATTACTCATACATCTCATAAACGTTTGTGCACGTGTAACACGTAACCCCTTTTCGTTGATATTTGTTAATATAACCGTTAAAAAATATAATTTTATCTTAATAAAAAATTAAAATTTCATATTATCCTTTATTTTATGGGTCCAATCTAAAATTCAAAATCAAACTTACCATTTGAATGTCTAATAGAATAAAGGGTTGCACATTAAATGATATATTACATTGGATATAAAAAATATTATATAAATATCTACATTTCTATTGGACATTCAAATGATAAGTTTAATTTTGAATTTTAGAGTATCTCGGACCCNGTCTAATAGAATAAAGGGTTGCACATTAAATGATATATTACATTGGATATAAAAAATATTATATAAATATCTACATTTCTATTGGACATTCAAATGGTAAGTTTAATTTTGAACTTTAGAGTATATCGGACTCATAAAAAAAGGGTAGTATGAAATTATAATTTTTTATTAGAATAAAATCATATTTTTTAACGGTTATATTATCACACATCAACAAAAAAAGGGTTACGTGTTGCACGTGCATAAACGCCATGAGATGTGAGAGTAATATTTTAAACGCGAAGGGGTCCAAATGATTAAGTNTTTTTATTAGAATAAAATCATATTTTTTAACGGTTATATTATCACACATCAACAAAAAAGGGTTACGTGTTACACGTGCATAAACGCCATGAGATGTGAGAGTAATATTCTAAACGTGAAGGGGTCCAAATGATTAAATGATAAGCACAAGGGATCTAGGTATAATTTATTAATTTAATTTTAGATGCACATTGATACAAATTTCTATTTTTGAGGGTATAAATTAAGATTTTTTATCTTTGGGGATGCACATTGATACAAATTTTTATCTTTGATGGTACAAATTGAAATTTTTTATCTTTGAGGNTAATTTATTAATTTAATTTTAGATGCACATTGATACAAATTTCTATTTTTGAGGGTGTAAATTAAGATTTTTTATCTTTGGGGATGCACATTGATACAAATTTTTATCTTTGATGGTACAAATTAAAATTTTTTATCTTTGAAGGTATAAATTGAGACTCGAACTATCTTTCGGGATGTAACTTATAATTAACCCTTTTTATTATTTTTAAATTAATAAATTTAAATTATCCAAACCAAAATTAAGATCAATTTCAACACGTTACTTCTGTGGTACCACAGACACAGCCTTTTTAACCCTTATTTTCACACAATTTATACTTTTTGAGTGGGGTTATCCCACCCCCACAATTGGTCCCAAAAAAAATTAGGGTAAAATTCAGTTTATCGTTTGGATATTTTGCACATGATCTCCTTGTGGTTCGAAAATCAGCACATTATCCCCTTGTACTATTTTACTAAAGTAATACCGTTAGCTTTTCCGTCACATTAGACGGNCAATTTATACTTTTTGAGTGGGGTTATCCCACCCCCACAATTGGTCCCAAAAAAAAATTAGGGTAAAATTCAGTTTATCGTTTGTATATTTTGCACATGATCTCTTTGTGGTTCGAAAATCAGCACATTATCCCCTTGTACTATTTTACTAAAGTAATACCGTTAGCTTTTCCGTCACATTAGACTGTCTGTGACATACATGTGCCTAACCAGAGGTCTGATATAACAAAAAGTATTTCCCACCAAAAACAAATACAATAAAATTACAATAATACCCTTCTTCGTATTTCCAAGCTACTGTGTTTTCTGTTTCTTCTCCAAGTGTTGTCACCCATTATCACCACCAATCCCAATGCGTACACCACAAGCTCCACTATTTTACTGTGCAACAACACCAATCCACCTCCAACAGTCTGACTGTGCAACACCACAACCTCCGTTATTTCTATTTTGCAACAACACCAATTAATCACCCACCATAACCTTTGTACAGATCCACCACCAATAAATCTCCACCCTACAGTCGGCCAATGGCTCCACTAAATTGCTCCCTACTGCGCATAACTGCCACTACCACAACTTCAAAACCAAATTCAATCAATCAAGCACAATAAAACAGGGCTAATGACATTGCAATAAAATCGAATTGAAATCCAAAATGAAAAATTGAGATCTAATTGATAACAGAGACAGAGGACAATGTTAATTTCGTGTGACGAGAAAGAACGAGGAGATAAAGAGTTGCTGACGAGAAGAGATGGAGAGAAAAAGAGGGGGCAGTGAGGTTGTTACACAGAGAGAGAGAGAGGGAGGGGGGGGGATTGCTGACCTGGGTGTGATTTAGTGTAACAAGTTCTTGTGGAACTTGATTGACCAGAGTCTTTAGTCAATGTCTTAGGTCATTGGGAAGGTGACAAGTATTTGGTAATTGGAGGGTGTGAAGACAAAAGAGGGGAGATCGTGACCTATTTAAGGATTTAACGGTTGAGATTTTGAGGGTATTAAGGTCATTTTATTATTTTTGTTAACGGTGTTAATTGTTCAAATTGGTCCAAAAGTACAAGGAATAATGTAAACCATAGGGTAGTCCTGTGCAAAACACCCAAACCACAATAGGGTAAATTAAATTTTACCCGAAAGAAAAATCCCACCCCACAAAAATTCATCCCTATCTCCTTTAATTGTATTATATAAAACCATTAAATTCAATCCATTTATATCTAACTTATTAGTGACAAGACCCACCATACCTATATTTATCGCATTATTTACTAAACTACCGCATTCTGCATCCATCTCTTAGTGGTGGATAATTTAGTTGGGAATCATAAATGTTCACCTAATTACACAAAGTCTTTTTAAACTTGGAATACACTTGGATACCGAAAACTTCCTTTTCCGTATGGTATCGAAAAGTAAATGACCTTCTTTACCTTACATGTATCTCTAAAAAAATGATCGAGAAAACTGGTATATATTTAAACCGAAAAAGTTATAACCCAAAAAAGTGGTAATGACCCAAAAATTGTATTCCAACCCGAAAACTTGTAACACCAAAAAGATTGTAATTCAACTCCAAAAATTATTACATACTCCTAAAAAGTTTGAAACTTGATCCCAAAAAGTGTAACATAACCCAAAAGGTTAAAATTCAATCTATAAAAGTTGTAACTCACCCTAGAAAATATGTAACCCCACCATTGAAGTTCTATCTAACCCCAAAAAATTAGAATTTTATCATAAAAGTTGGAATAGGGGTGTCAAATGTGTCGAGTTAAACAGTTACGTATCGGGTTAAACGAGTGACAGGTAAAAAACAAATAACCCGTACACGAAATATTTAATAAATGGGCAAAAAATTTCAACACAACACGACCCGTTTAATAAATGGGTAACATAACACGATTCGTTTAACCCTTTTAATCTTAAAAAAATTTATATCAACAAATTTTAATACTACACTTTTTTTACTGTCAACTGTATTTATCTCAAAAAAGAGAATTTTCTAGTCAAATCTCACCATCTTCCCTCCTTTGTCTTTGAACTGCTCTCCATTTCGCCTTCTTTGTCTTTGAACTACAGCTTTATTTTTTTTTTTTTGTATCGATTTCTTACTTCTTCTATTTTTTTTTCTGGCTAATTTTTTAAAATAATTATTAATTTGTTATTATATTAATTTTATTTAAATGAGCAAACATATGATAAACGGTTTGACAGATTTCACCCGAACACGACCCGTTTATTAAACGTATTTGGCGAGTCAACCCGTTTATTACCCAAACCCGTTAAGATCTCACTCAAAATCGCTTAATTTGTATCGATTCGTGTCGATTAATCGTATCGTGTCAGATTTTGACAGGCTTAAATGGAAACCTCGTCCCAAAAGGTTGGAACTCCTAAAAATTTATTAACCCAACTCCCAAAATTGTAACATATCCTAATAAGTTAAAACCCAACCACAAAAAAATGTAACATAGGAAACCCACCCCCAAAATAATAACATACCCCAAAGGTTGAAACTCAATTCATAAAAGTTGTAACACTAACGTTGCCCACCGTGTAATCATATAACATACCTAAATTGGATGAATTAAATATTAATTTAGTGTTAATTTGATGAATGAAATTTTATTTGATGAATTTAATGTTAAATAGTTGATTTTGAATGTTAATTTGATGAATTTTATTAGATAAAATTGAATATTAATTTGACGTTAATTTGATGAATTAAATATTTATTGGATGAAACTGCATATTACTTTGGTATTGATTTGATAAATTAAATTTTTATTGAATAATTTTGGATGTTAATTTGATGAATTGAGTGTACATTGGATGAATTGAATATTGATTTAGTATTAATTTAATGAATTAAATGTTAATTTGGTTAAGTTAAATGTTAATTTAGTATAAATTCGATGAACTTAACATTCAATTTAATATTCAATCTCATCCAATTAATATTCAATTCATCAAATTAACACCAAATTAATATTCAATTTATCCAACTTATATTATAATTCATTCAATTAACATTCAATTCATCAAATTAACATCCAAAGTAACATTCAATTTCATTCAATTAAGATTTAATTTATCAAATCAACAACAAAGTAACATGCAATTTCATTCAATTAATAATCAATTTATCAAATTTACACCAAAATTCAATTCTTTAAATCAACATTCAATTTTATCAAATAAACATTTAATTCATCAAATTAACATTCAAATTCAACTAATAAACATTTAATTCATCAACTTAACATTCAATCTCATCCAATTAATATTCAATTTATCAAACTAACATCAAACTAATATTCAATTCATCTAATTTATATTCAAATTTATTTAATTAACACCCAATTCATCAAATAAACATCCAAAATCATCCAAATAAATCAACACCAAAATAACATGCAATTTTGTCCAATAAACATTTAATATATCAAAATCAATACCAAATTAATATTCAATTAAACCAATTAACATTCAATTTAACCTAATAAAATTTATCAATTAGCATTCAAATTCAAGTATTTAACATTGAATTCATCAAATTAACATCAAATTAATTTGTCCAATTAACATTCAATTCATCATCAAATTCATCCAATTAATAGTTAATTCATCAAATTAACATTCAATTCATAAAATTTATGTTCAAATTCATCCAATTAAAATTCAACTCAACAAATTAACATCCAAAATCATCCAATAAAGATTCAATTAATCAAATTAACACCAAAGTAACATAAAATTTCATCCAATTAATATTCAATTCATTAAATTTATACCAAATGAACATTCAATTCATCAAATTAACATTCAAAATCAACTATTTAACATTAAATGTATCAAATTAACATTCAATTTTATCCAATTAATATATTATTTATCAAATTAACACCAAATTAAAATTTAATTCATCAAATTAATATTTAATTCATTAAATTAACCCTAAATTAATATTCAATTCATTAAATTAAAATAAAAAATATCCAATATTCAAGTTATCAAATCAACACCAAAATAACATGCAATTTCATCCAACAAATATTTAATTCATCAATCCAATACCAAGTTAATATTTAATTCAATAAATTAACATTCAATTTCATCTAATAAAATTTATCAACTTAACAATCAAATTCAACTATTTAATATTAAATTCATCACATTAACATTCAATTTTATCGAATTAATACTCAATTTATCAAATTAACGCCAAATTAACATTCAATTCACCTAATTAATATTCAATTCATAAAATTTATATTCAAATTCATTCAATTAACATTCAATTTTTCAAATTAATATCCAAAATCATCCAATATAGATTTAACTAATCAAAATAACACTAACGTAACATATAATTTCATCCAATTAATATTCAATTCATCAAATTTATACCAAATGAACATTCAATTTCATCTAATAGATATTCAATTCATCGAATTAACATTCAAATTCAATTATTTAACATTAAACTTATCAAATTAATGTTCAATTTCATCCAATTAATATTCAATTTGTCAAATTAACAATAAATTAAAATTCAATTCATCATCAAATTAACAATAAATTAAAATTCAATTCATCCAATTAATATTCAATTTATTAAATTAACATTAAATTAATATTCAATTCATCAAATTAAAATAAATACTCATCCAATAATGATTCAATTTATCAAATCAACACTAAAGTAACATATAATTTTATCCAATTAATTTTTCTTTCATCAATTTTATACCAAATTAATATCGAAGCAATGGAGGGTTATCACTACCTTCAATGAAATCGTAGGAAAAAAAAACAGAAACTAAACCAAACTTATATGTACGGGTAAAGGGAGGGAGGGAAGGCAAGAGAAGTGAAAAAGTGGTTTGGATGGGAAATGGGGTGGGGGAAGAGATAAGGTTATTGTGGACCACAATTGTCTAGATAGTATTTGTGTAATTTGAAAATAAAAAAATAATGAAACAGGTGGATATTAGTATAATTTGAATATACATAATTTATTTAAAAACATAAGCATGAACAATCATATTCAATCTAAGGCTCGTTAATGTAACTAAATCCATCATACCCAATGTAGCTTTTAGAGGAGAAACGCACAAATATAATACTTAACGAAACTCACAAATATAATATGATAAAAGTGTAATTAAACATTGTTAAATTAGATTAGATATTTATGGTTGGTTTGTAATTTATTCTTGGAAAAAACTAATTAAACATTGTTAAATTAGATAATAGTTATATATTTATGGTTTGTCCTAAATTTTTTGCTTTTTTAACTAAACTCAAAATTGATAAGTTAGGGAATAAAAGGGTTATTAACATTCAATTAAATTAGGAGTTATGGTCGGTCATGTTAACTATATTGATTAAGAATATTAGATTAAAATTTAAGGGATAAAATAAAAAAAAATTGAATAATTTTGGATTAAATTGATAAAATTTGATAGTTAGAGGATAAAAGTGTGATTAATAAATGAGGCCAACGTGACAGACTGTAAACACTAGCGACCCATCCTAATATAAAGGGTTAATATTAAGTTTTGAAAAACCTTTTTCCCTGTAAAAGTGTTGGATTTAATATTTTTAGCATTTTTACTCTCTAGGTTTGCTTTATATTG
The DNA here is from genome assembly GCA_963454935.2 of Ilex paraguariensis. Classification (NCBI taxonomy): domain Eukaryota; kingdom Viridiplantae; phylum Streptophyta; class Magnoliopsida; order Aquifoliales; family Aquifoliaceae; genus Ilex; species Ilex paraguariensis. The sequence continues at coordinate 304,160 of CAUOFW020005380.1, forward strand.
ATATTTTTATGATTTTGGTTTGGTCTATTAAGAACTTTTATGATCTTGGTCTATTTTATTTTTAAGCTTAAAAACTAGATTTAGTGTCTTAAATTGATGATTTTGTCTTTTTCTGAGTTTGACATATACGATTAGGCATTTAACAACAATGGTGAGTATGCCGAAGGTGACAAATGGTGAACATGCTTTCCTGTGTGTTGATTTTAATGTTCCTCTGTAGACAATTTCATATAAAAAAATCCATATATTAGAAAATTTTCTAAAAGGTCATTATTGGCCTTTAATGGCATAATTTATTTTGCATATTTATAGAATACAATTTATTTCGAACTTGTTCAATTGCTTAAGTTAATGGTTTTTACATTGCTTGGAATTTCTTACCAAACAAAATGGTTTTGCTGGATTTTGAATTGTGCCGCTAAAATTGTGTTATCGTCACAATTTTTATAAAACAAGTTTCTTAACTTCTTATGAGTTTCTATACCAAATACCTATGAGCAACAATCTCCATAATCATTATTTTAAACTAAAATTTTATTAGTTTTTTAGCTAAATAACCATTACATTTTATATATATATGTGTGTGTGTGTACACACACTGCTAAAACAAATTAACAAAAAGATTATGTCACTTATAGTGATTGAAAAGTGAGAATTGACCAATTCTTCGATTAACTAAAAGTAATGATGAGTTCAAACATCTCTTAAGATTACAAGTTTAGATAGAGTGCCTCTATTAATTCTTTTATACTAAATTAATATCTACTTATCAAGAAATGCTCAAAGCCACTCTTATTTCAAATATGCGAAAAAGATAATGAAATACATGTGTTATAAGTGTAAAAAGACTCACAAGAGTTGGTTTCCCACTGATATCGAATGTAAAGTTGATTAGTTATTTTTGAAAGTATTCCACAACTCAATACATAAATATTTTACATTCAAAATAGTTCACATACAACGCATGTATAACTTAAAATAGATCAAAACTATAACAAGACATGATTCATTTCTTCATAGAAATTTATATAACAAAACAAAAGTGATTTTGAATGGACAAAATTAAAAAAACACAACAATGGTCCAGATTAAATAAAGGGAAAACATGCCAGAAGTCACACATTTAGGGAATTTGTGGGTTTTAGCCTGAACACTTTTAAGGTTAAAAGTTTATAAAATTAATGCTTGACAAAAATATCCTTAATTAAAGTCATTAATTGAATTATTTTCTCTCATTTCTCTCTTCCTCTATCTTTCGACCTCCCTTCCCTCCACGATCATTCAAGACAGTGAACTTAAAAGACAATGAACTCAAAGACAGTGAATACAAATAAATTTTGCTTAATTAATAAAATTAATTAGATTTTAATAACTTAGTTAAAATATTTTATTTGGATTGACAAATATATATAAAAAACAACGAACTTAAACATTAAAAAAATATTTAGGAATTTAATTCACACAGCAAGAAAAAACTCGTAGTTCACAATTAAAATTTTCACAAAAAATAGATTTTAATAAAATGAAACTCATAGTTCATTGTCAATGAAAACAACCAAATGTGCTTATGTTCCATCTTCCATTACCCTCTCTCTACCATAAAACTCAAAATCTAACCAATTATGACTGATTTTTCCACAAGATTTCAAGATTTTCTTCTCTTTCGCAATCTTTACTTTCTTTTTCACAATCTCAAGATTTACCCAAACAATTTTAACACCTTTATTCTAACACCTCAAAATCACCACCGTTCATTAGCGTCATACACACAAAACTTCATCTTCTTCACCTTTCCATGATTACCGTCTTCCACAAACTCAAAAAAATAGTTCCTCATGGGCATCAACGTAATAACAAGACAATAAAATAAATATTGAATTTAAGTGAAACCAAGCAATGAAATAAACATTTCAAAGTCCAAATATCCCCTAGTTGCTATGAAAAAATACCCAATTGCTACCAAAGAACAATTATTTTTTCCATTTTTTTTACAAGTAAACTAATTTTATTTACTGATAGTTCAACTCAGACCACACATAAATTCAACCTTAGAATCAGCAAATATGACCAAAATCGGGGGCGGCTCATGTCAATTTGAGGCTTAAAGCGGAAACATTAAATTGAGACCTTTTTTATTTTTAGTATTATTTTTTTTTAAAAATTAATTTATTTTTAATTTTCTATGTGAGAGAAAGACAAAGAAATATGTGTTAATATTGTCGAGAAAAAAATTTTAACTTTTGTTTTTGTTTTTTACCACAGCGAGGAAGAGAGTATTTAATTTCAATTTTTATTTTTATTTTTTATTTACCGGAGAGAGAGAGAGAGAGAGGGGGTGGGTGGGTGGGTGGGAGTAAATATAAGTTGACTTTTGAGTATTTTTTATTTTTTTAATTTCTAAGTTTTTAATGTTATGGATTGAATTATATGCTCAAATTATTGTATTTAATTTTTTGGGGCTTTTTTGTAGGACTTAAAATTTAATAGATTTAATTTTTTTTGTGGGCTAGTGATGTACTTAAAATTATGGGACTTTCTAACAATTTGGGGCTAAAAATCCATGCTTTTTTTAATATACTGTTGGGCCGGCCCCGACCAAAACACCACGAAATTTAAACCCAAACACACTAAATTAAAAAAAAAAAGGGTCCTTTAGAAGCCGGTACACCAAATTGACATAATTGTAAAAAAATATATATAACAAAATATTTTGGAAAAAAGTAAATATTTGAGATACAAAGACGTAAACGTTCATTTTGTAAAATTTTCTTTCCTAAAAACTTTAACAATGCATTTATTAAACGCTATAATTTATATTCATTTAATTCAAAATTTCTTATCTTTAATGTACCTTGGTTCATGCGTTTTTTTTTGAAAAATGGTTTTATTTTCAAATTATATTTATGTATTAAGTATTTACTACTACTAGTTTTATGAAAAAATTTTAATATTCCATTTATGTTAGAATATATCACTTGTTTGAATTTCAAAATTTGTTAATATCCGAACTCCATAATAGTGTAAAAAAATAGTGTAACAAATACATTGCAACAAAGACAGTGTAACAATACACTGTAACAAAAATAGTGTTCAGTAGTTTTGTGTATGTGATAACAAATTCAAAACGAAGATGAATTATTTTGAAAGAAATTATATGAAAATATATGTTTGACAAAATATAATAGTACAATATTTTGTGTAAATGACTTGTTACACTGTTCGGATATTAATATAATTTGAAAATAAAATCACTTTAAAAAAAAACTTATGAATCAAGGTAAATTAAATATAATTTGAAAACAAAACCACTTTCAAAAAAAAAAATAATACGCAATGAATCAAAGGAGGACATACAAATATGAAATATTAAAGTTCTCTCGTAAAACTATAATATGTTTAATGCACTACTTTCTAAAGAAAATACACATGGATTAATGGAGGACACAAATATTACAAAAAAATCAATAAAATTCAAATAATGTATTTAGATACAAATAAATATTAAAATTAAGGACTTAATTATCCAACATTTTTTTTGTATATTTTTTTACAATTAAGTCTAATTTGGTATATCCCTTCCAATTTTCCCAAAAAACAATCGAGCACCGTGCCAAAAACTCTAGCAAAAAGAAAATTGCCCAACATATGTCTGGAAAAGGGAACACAAAAATTATAACCTTCCCTCGCCCCCACCAACCACCCTTCCCTCAAGACCCCTTTTGAAAAGAAAGCGGTAATGTGCGAGACAATGACCGATCTTCGTAAGTTCCATCCAACGTGGTGATTGGCGAAACCATAGTGGTAAGTGACTTTAGCCTTTGTTAACAGCCTTGGAGGCAATTCTAAGGACCTGACAGTCTTGGATGGTGGAGATGCATGGAGATAAAAGAGAGAGAGACGCACAGGAAGAGAAAGAGGGAAAAGAGAGATCCATACGAAATAGGGAAGAAAGACATAATATTAAATGCAATGGCGATACCATGTATCACCAATAAATAATAAAATACTAAAGTGGTCGAGGCGAATCCCAATTTAATAGTTATTTACTTACATAGAGAATGGAGGAGTGATTATTTGTTTACATGGAGGATTGATTATTAATTTTAGTGGGATCTATTTGTTTATTTGTTTTAACTTTATTGGTTAGTAATATCACATCAGTATTATCACGAGGAATCACCGATAGAAACAAAAAAGAGGTAACTAGTGATTGTGATCTCATTTGAGGGTACTTTTGTTATTAAATAATTTGTATAAAATCAATTTGAACTTAATGACTGATTTGTTTTGAGGGGACTGATTTATTCTGAGTGCCTAGACTTCCAGAACAATATATATATATATATATATATATATTTGAATTGACTCTTTGATAAAAATCTTCTAAAAAATAGTACAAAGTGGGGTGTGTTACTACACTTTTCTTTCTCAGCCAGTATTATACATTATGTGAATGAACAAAATTTACTCATAGAACTCTCACAATTTATTACTTGATGTTAGAAATTAACCTATGAAAATTTCTTAAAAAAAAAGAAAAGGAAAGCCTGAGGATGGAATGCAAGCCAACAAAAAGTTAATTTTGAAAATTGAACATGCAACAAATACGCCATTCTTTCCCTAACTGTGAAGAATGACAAAACAAAAGCTAACAAATATTGATTTCAAATTTCTAGCTACAGAGGGCTAGATCTAAGGAGAAAGTCAAAGCGAAGAAAATATGTAAAATCAATCGACGAGAAAGTACAAAATACGTAGAAAAAACATTCTTCAAAAACTTGTTAGAAGCTGATTAGAGATTTTCTCATGCAACTTGTGTCACTTGAAGGGCTAGAGCTTCGAACGAGATTATGAATTTTTGAATGAATCTATCGTACTTGTTTGGAAGCAGGGCGCACAAAGGAGAAAAAAAAAAATTCTTTTAAATGATGTCTTCAAGTGCACATGATAATCATGTGTTTTTAATTTTTTTTCCCAAAATTGTACTATTACTATTTTCTGAAATTTTGATTTTTTTGTTTCCAATTTTTGAAAAACTGGACACAAAATTCTATTATTCAAACAACTTTTCTAGACGCAAACTAAACCGACTCTTCCGAATGATAATCATGTGTTTTCAAAAATTATGACAGAATTAGGCTTTTCAATAATTTTGCTTAAATCAGTCTTCGTTCCCTTTCATCCAACCCAAAGTTTATCCTAAAAAATTCCCAATTTTTTTTTGTGCCGCCCAAACCCGTCACCACACAGTAGGCGGTAGGTACACTTCTATCTTCTCTCTCCCTCTCTTTCCCCCTTTTCTCCCCTAATCTTCAGCCCCTCCCATTTCTCTCCTTCCTCTTTTCTCTTTCTCGTCAATTGCCCTCCTCCTTCTCTCTCTGGTGTCCAACTCCGGCGACTGTCTCGACTATAAGGTTGGTATCTCTCTATGTATTTCTTTATTTTCACTGCAACAGAACCACCTGCAGCATCTCTTTTCTGTAGCACAACACAAACACAAACACAACCACATTACATACACACGCACACACAACACACAGAGCACAAACTTAGCACACACGCAGCACCCATTTGCACATCACACGCAACACGAGCACATCATACACACACTGTTTATGCAAGGATTAAATGTAATATAATGTAACACACACGGTTGGGTTCATAACACTGTGTGTATGATGTGCTCGTGTTGCGTGTGATGTGCAAATGGGAGCTGCGTGTGTGCTAAGTTTGTGCTCTCATCATATGTTTCTGAAATTGAAATCATATGATGAGAGTTTCTGGAGTTTTTTTGTTAAGCTAAATTATAATGAGTTTTAATCATTGATCGATATCTCATTATTGAACTCTAAAATTTGGGGCCTTTTTAATATGTAGGGCTTAAAGCCCGTTCTTTTTTCAATATACTGTTGAACCGGCCGTGTCCTCCTCTCCCCCATCACCACCGTATACGAAGTATTTGTGGTATTGCTTCAATTTAATGCTTTCCATTCGGCTTTGTTGGTTTATCAATTTTCAGGTTGAATTGTTCATATGAGTTCTTCTTTTAATTGATTTTTGATTCCATTTACTTGATCCATTTGGTAACTGGGAAAATTGGGTGAAAAAATAGGATTTGTGTTCTTTACATGCTTCAGATGTTCTGTGGTCAATGTCTATTGGTTTAAGCTTGGTCTACTATTTAAGTGCATTTTTTAGCAAGGAACTTAAAATGCTTGATCTACTATTTTTTTGGCAAATTTAGTAGAATTATGTGGGCTAATTTATTGAGGAATCAGTGTGTAGGGATTGTGATTTTTCTGGGTAGTCTTGAGTTGGGTGATTTGATTTAGTTCATGTTTTGTTTTGTTTTGTTTGGCTTTGTTTTTAGTTGGAAGAAAGTACAATTCTAGATGCAAATCCATTGGTTGGGGGATGTTTGTTATAGATTTGTTTTTTATGATAGAATTGTATATTTATTTTCATGTGAATCTGTATGTATAGCTGTTTTACGTCTTGGGAAATGTTCTACGTTTCTAACATCACCCAAGATGCCAGATTATGGATTAAACTAATACTGGGAATTTATTTCCATTGCAGTAAACCTTGCAGGATTATGGCAGAACTTGTAAAGAGCTAAAAGAAACACAACGAGAAAGAAAATGTTTTCCTGTCTGAAAGTTTATTAGCCATAAAGCCACCACGACAAATTTTATTAGTCATAAAGTCATGGATTGCATATTTTGAGTAGCTATAGTAATCCTTATTGAAGAAATTTAAAGATTTTATATTATTTACATGATTTTGATATAGATATGAGGATAAGGATTTGTGGATTAATATATTTTTTGAAGAACATATTTTTTGTTTTGTTTGCTAGTGTTGATCCGAATCAATAGTTTGCAAATACATAGTGAACTCTAAAAAGTAGTGTAGTTGCTTAGAGTAGTAAGTGCAAGTTGTGGCAAAAAATATTAGTTGGGATTGCGAAGTAATTTGTGGATATTATATTATTTGGGATTATCTTTTTTGTTTGACTATTTGGGTTTGTTGTGGTAAGAGAGATACTTTGGATTATGGAATATGGTTTTGTCAACTTTTTTATTTATTGACTGGAATGCCTGGAATGGTTTTGAGTCGATGTTAATTATGTCAAATGGATTGAAAATAGTTAAACAAGTCGTGTTAAAGTGGTTCGTAATGGGTTTTGTTATGATTGAAGGGTTTTCAACACAAACCCAACACGGTCGATTGCTACCCTACTTCAGGCATTATGGGGAGTTTTTCAACTATATATTTGTGTTGTATAGTGCCTTTAGGCACCGGTCATCACTAGTCTATCTAATATTACAATTAGAAAGTTGAATTTTTAACTTATAAATGCACAACAATGATCAAGATTGATTCAACTTTCATCTACTTTGATCTAATGGTTCAAAATTCATCCTAATTTTTTTTTCCGCTCAAAAACATCACTTGCTCTACACAACTTTCAATGTCACGCATCTCAATCAATACACTTTCCTCAACCCTATTAATCAACACATATTTCTCTATTCTCTCTCCCCTATGTCTCTTATTTTTTCTATATTCACTTTAATTTTAAATTATGTAATTATATAAAAAAATAAAAATAAATTACTATTTATGTTGTATGATCAATGCTCGATTTTTAGTATTGTAGAGTGTCTTTAGATGGAGAGTTATTGCTAGTTGTAAAACAAATGACACCGATAATAGAGTCTGTCAGTAATTTGAAATAAATTATTGGATATTAGACTTAACAGGAAAGAGTAGAACTTCTTTGGATATCTTACCAATGAAAGAGTGAAAGGAGAGAAGAAATCGTAAATTATCTTTGAACCCCACTGTATGGCTCCTCTTTTTCTGTTCTGCGCTTCTGCCTCTGTTCCTAGGTTCAATGCACAACCAGTGCTTGAATGCAACTATCCAAGCTACAAACGAGGTTGGTTTCCATCTCTAACCTCTCATTTTTTGATTTTCTAACTTCTCTCACTGTGAAGTATGAAATGAAGTTACTTTATGGGGGTTCTACTGAAAACTTGTTAGGTTTGAGATTTTCGTACTTGTTTGCCTAGCCGATATACTGTTTAATAGTGGGTGTTGCATATTATACTGCGATAGTATGTAAATACAGGTATAGTGTTTTTATACATGGGCTACATGTTGTATTGATTATTGTGAGTTTTTGTACTAATATGTGTTCTTTTATACAATGCTGGGGTTTTAAGTTTGCTTACTTATAATGTTACAATTCTATTCTCTAGGTCAATGTTTTATGCAATATCTCCGCCTAAACCTTGTGTATCTTATCCGAGAAGCACTTGTTTTCGTCGAGCTCATTTAGCTCCAACATGGATTCGTGTATCGGCTAAGTTGGCCAGTCCCAATGGGGTTGAAGTGGAGTACACTCCATGGCTAATTGTTGGATTGGGAAACCCAGGAAACAAGTATCATGGAACTAGGCATAACGTAATGTAAAATTTTATGATTACTTGATTCGAAAGAATGGTTGTTTTTAATTTCTTTGTCTTTCATTGCTGTATATGTGTTTATGTTATCTTCAACGTTTGCAAATTTTGTTTGGTAGGTTGGTTTTGAAATGATTGATCGCATTTCTCAAGAAGAAGGTATCCTGATGAATACAATACAATCAAAGGCATTGATTGGAATAGGTGGTTATTAGTTATTTTTATGCCGTCATCTTTACTCAATTGTAACAATTCATTAATTTTTTGGTCACTCGTGGTGAACTTTAATTGTTATTTGATTGAAATCTGTACAGGTTCTATTGGGGAGGTACCGGTTTTGTTGGCAAAACCTCAGGCTTACATGAATTTCAGTGGAGAAGCAGTAAGCTCTCTTCAGTTACCAATGTCTAAGTAATTCTATTTGAATGGGAAAGTTTCCCCTTAGTCACCCAGATTTAGACCACACTGGAACATTGAGTAGCTTTCCACTTCATTTTCTTTCCGAATAGATTTCCTCACTTTATTTAACTGCAAAAATCCAACATGATGAGCATGGCCATCAGTTAAGAAAGATGCCAAAAAAATAAGGCCTTTCTGGGAAGCATACACAAATATGCAAAGCAAGAGATGAAGAGAATAAAATGGTGTTGTGGTGTTTTCTACATGTTGTTTTTAAATTTTTACGAGAATTGATATCAATTTAAGAAACTATGAATCTACTGCAGTATATTATTAGTGATAATTAGTTTCTATAGAAGTGCAATGTTGTGGATGGGTACCTTCAAATTCCAAATCAACACAATGGAGCCATTAGACTTTCATGGGATTGAAACATGTTCTGCACGTATTATTTGACTTGTAATGAATAGAATTCTGTATACGCGTGCTCTACATGTATTGTTTGATTTGTAATGACTTGACTTTTTTGTTTGTTATTTGGAAAAACCCAAGTCATCCATTTATGAAGCTTAAATCTATTAAATTGAGCATTGTTGGATGACTGATTACCTCTTGTGAGGAGGAATGATGTACGTAAACGGCAACAAACTCCTCCCCCCCAAACAAGGAAAAAAAAAGAAAAAAAAAAGAGAAGTAAAGGTTAGAGCAATTGCTTATTGGCTTATAGCATCTTGGGTCCTTTTGCTCAGGGCTTGATCCGATAGGATAATGTTATCATACTCTATGATAGGCATTTATATTCAGTTATTTCTATAGTTTAATGTCAATGCGCTGCTACTTTCTAAGTCGACTCATTCTGTAATTGTAGCAGCAAGTACTAAATATCATTTCTCATATTCCAGTGTTTTCTCCTATTTTATGATGAAGATATGTCCGTCCATCCCCTGGGCAAAAAAAAGTTAATGTGATTCTATTACTCATTATTAATTTCCTATCTCGAACTTTCATTCTCTTGCTGTTACTTGACAAGGTTGGACCACTTGCTGCATATTATCAAGTACCCTTGCGCCATATTTTATTGGTATGGCCTTTTCATATCATATTTGTTCCACAATTCTACTTATTTTTTAATTATATTTAGCATTTCATGTTTTTGAATTTCTCTGTATAGGTTTACGATGAGATGAGTTTACCAAATGGTGTTTTGAGGCTTCAGCCAAGAGGAGGGCATGGCCTTCACAATGGGTACTGTTCTTTGATAATGCTCATACTAAGACTTGCAAAAGTTAGCATCCATATGATTGATAGAGGATTAAGTTATATTAGTTTGGTTGCGCAGATCAGTATTCTGTGTAGATTGAAATTGTTCTATGAGCTTTTGTGCAAGGATCAAAATTTTGTTTCGAAACGGTCAAATAGTTTGAAACTTTTCCATTTTTGAAGACACCGAAACGAATCAGTGATGGAATCGAAATTCTAATACTTTGAGATGATTCATAATGTTTCGAGGTGTTTTGTAATGTTTCAATGTATTTACACAATTATTTCAGAATGTTTCAAGGTATTTCAAGCTACTTTGGTATATTTCGATCAATATTTTGGATAAATAATTATTAAATTATTTATTTTTTTCATTCTGTTTTCAAAACGTGTCGAAACGTTTCCATTTTCTAGGTAACTGAAACAATGCATCAAAACAAAATTTTGATCCTTGCTTCTATGTTTGCGCCTACGCAAGTCAACGTTTTTGTCTCGTTGTAGTGTAGCAAGTGTGATTTCCAGCTGTTCAACCTGGAATCTTGTAATTCGCTACCAATCTGCTAGATGAGGTGGCTGACCTAGCAATAATTTGCCTCCCAGGAGTGCACTATTATGAGGTGTGATTGGGTTTTGGGGCTAGTAACAAATTCTCGCTGAGAGGCCTAAACAGGATTGCATTCATTTTGCCTCATAAGTGGCTTGGGCTTGGGAAAAGCAGTATGAACTTGGAGTCTAGTTTGTTTCTTTGCAAGTGTAGTAACTTCATGTCTAGAATATTGGGATTGATCAGATTAACTTTCATTTGTATCAAATAACAATGTTGTGATGTACAAGACACTGATGAATTACAGAAAGAGGTTAATTTTTGTTTTAGGGCTATCTTTTTACTTCATATGACTGGAATTCTCCGTAGCATACTTCCTTATAACATTCCTCTAATTTTTCTATTGAGGTTTGATTTTGTTCTGAAAGAAGCATGATATCTTCTGCTGAACCTATATATATATGTGTGTGTATATATTAGAATGTTGCATCGAATCTCGATTAAGGAAACCAAGCCTGTCCTACTTTTTTGGTATAACTGCATGATTTGAGTTTTAAAAGCCAAGGCTGTATAAATTATCACATCTTTCCTTTGTTCAGCATCCAACAAAAAGTCATTGATTCGACTTGTTTTCTTGTTGTATCTTAGTTAGGTTGCTTCCTTATAATATCTCCGAGTCAAAACCCTAGGCTATATCTGTTATCACGTTTTCTTTCAGATCTTGGTTTTTCTTTCTTTTAATGTTTTTTTTGTCACATCTCACACTGTTTTTTGTTCTGCATTCAACTTGTAAATCCTGGATGGTGTTTAGTTTTGTTAATACGATGGGTCGTATTGTTTCTGAAATGTTAAGTCATCTCATATCCATGTGACCTCTACTGTTGCTTTTTGGGAACACTGGACATGACTAAACCCAAAGTGGCTAGCTTTCTTCTCTTAGTTCTTGGATTATTCTGTCTACTTTTTTGTGCTTGCACACTGATACTATTGTATTCGAAAGATCATATTAATTGTTGATCTCTTCTTGCAGAGTGAAGAGTGTGATGGAACATTTGGATGGTCTTCGTGAATTTCCGCGGTGTTGCATCGGTTTGTTTCTGAATACCAGGACTTGCTCCAAATAATATGTTAGTTTTAAAGGCTTGAACTCAAATACTGCTTTCCTTGCAGGCATTGGAAATCCACCTGGTACAATGGACGTGAAAGCTTACCTTCTTCAGAAATTCAGTTTGGAGGAGCGAAAGCAGGTAGAGGGGTATATCTAACTTTCTCGTAGATCAATTTCAACCGTACACATGTTTGTGGGAGCAAGGAGTGCCCTGAACGAGCGAATCAGAAACAAATGTAATGTATTATCATGCATCTTCTTTGGTCCTAACAAAGGCGAGGGAGGAGAACTAAATTGTGATGGCACCGAACTATGCATGGGAAGAGAACTAATAAAAGGGCGCTTTGAAAGCACTTCTTTAGCCTGTCTGTGTTGGTTTATTTTATGGAGTCTAGTTTGTATATGTGATCCGGATGATGACCCGACCCGAAATAATGTTGTGTGGTTTTTAATGGAAAATTTTCTGAGGCTTAGTCCATGGAGCGAAGGCTTGGGCCGATGAGGAAAATTTTTTTTTGGGCCCGTTATACAGCCCAGTGCGTAGGACATATAAACCCTGTTGTTTTGGTGATTAGGGTTAATTGTGGATGGTACAGCCGCTCTCTGTATTCAACTCTCTCAATAGTGAAATCCCTGCAGCTTCGTGGACGTAGGCAAATTGCCGAACCACGTAAAATCTGTGTCTTGTTCTTTCTTGTTTCTTATTGCTTTATATTCTTGATTTGTTCTTCGATTGTGTGTGTTTGTTAGTGGATTTAAATCGTGAGAAATCCCAACAGTCTGAAGTAAACCAAGCTTTCACGGACTCCTGAACTGGATATCCATGATTTGGCTAGGGACATCTTGACTCTTAACTCAGCAGCCCCCTAACCAAAACTTTTGACTAATATCTGTTACAACTTATAAAAATCGTTGTTTTAGTCTATGCATTTGTAAAAAAACCTATTTTGTCGTAGTAGTTACTAATAGATGTGATCTTTCTTTTCTTTTTTCTTATATGGTGGAGATTGTCCCACATAATGACAGATCAATGATCGTGGCCATATTGAACCCTGACCTTCACAAGTGGTTCAAAAACCCACATTGTGAAAAGCTATGTTAAGTTTTTAGTAGCACTTGGTGACCTTATCTTCTATGTCACATAGCTCTTTTCTCCTGGATGGCTGGTTTGACAGGACAGTGATAAACTGGATCTAGCTGCTCTATATATATCTACAGTTAAGTTCTAAAGCCGTTAGTTTTGAAAGAGAAGAATAGAAGAAAGAGAGAAGTTTGTCAGAATAGGGTAGTGTGTTAGATTACACAACTACACCCAGTTGATATATATAAAGACACAAAGTACCAAAATACTCTTATTCTAGAAATAACACATAACGTAACATCTACAAATCCTCATTGGTTGAGTACTTCAATTAGTATTTGTTGGACTGGACATTTCTGTGTTAAAATATTGTTTTCATCATTAACATGGTTGAATATAGACTTCAATGACAAACTCCATTAAGTAGAGTGAATCTGGCTCTTCTTTTTCCTCCCTTGATTCTTCAGGCTAGCCCCAGTACTAGGTTGTTCCAGGGGGGTGGAGGCCATAAGATTTGTATTTTGCGCATCTGATCTAAATTTGTCATTATTCTTGTTGTTTGGTCGTTTGTGTTTATCTGTTACCCCTCTCTGTCTCCAACACACGTGTGTGTTTTAAAGTCTGATGAGCATGCTTAGATTTCTAACTGTTATGACCTATCTAAGCAGATAGATGCGGCATTGGAACAGGGAGTTGAGGTTCTCAGGACCCTGGTACTCGCAGGTTTCGGTGGTAGAATCACTAGATTTAATCTGGGCCAGAAGTACAAGTACCACAAAGTTTGAGCAACCTCACCAAACAAAACCAAAGGTATGGTCGAAAGGCATCTATACCGTGTTTGAATCGATTTTGGATGTTCCTGCAATTTCCTTGTACAGTATTTTTGGGCCAACTGTTGAGGCTGATGTATCCTTAAAAGACTTTAGCCCTGTTTTTTAACAACCTTGGTGCCTCTTAACCTAACCTTCAGTTTTGGGTCTTTAAAATTTGTTACTAGAGTGTAAGAGAAGTGAGTTAGTGAGCTGTTTGTAATTGTACATTTGATGGTACTTCACCCTAAACTGATATTGAAAACTGAGAAATGCATGTTTATATTAGCAATGAGTTCAAATTTTGGAGCTTGGCACCGATGGATTGCAACTTTTTAGTATCTGAAGTCAAAACTTCCCCTCATGAGATGTTTCTGTGTCTTCTAATCTTTTTAGCCAACTCAAACACTAGCAGAAGATCGATGGGGGTGGGCTTTATATTCTAACTGATGCTTAACATTCAGGCTCAGGGTCAGCAAGCAAAATTTCATCTGAAGCGGGACGGCCTGAAGAGGGAAAGCTCAAGTTCAGCACTGAGCAATTTTTCTTTGACAATTTCAAGTTGTGTATCTCACTAAAAAGAGCAGTGTTATTGCTACACAGCATCCCATTTCCTGCCACCGGTGGTGGGTAGGAAATTGCAGATCTCAGTTTGTACAACTAACTTGGGATGATGCGACTGTATTTTATCATCTGTATTGTTGGTGATACGATTCTAATTGTGTGGCTCAAGTTTAGACATCGTGATTTCATGTATAATTTTCATCGCACAAGTTTGTAATTTGGTTATGCAAGCGACATCTTTTCAGATTTGATATTGAACAAAAATACGATGTGGTCCAATAAATAGGTAGATTCAGTACAACCGTTCGATTAGATGACATTATTTGCAGTTTTTTTTTTTGAACTTCATTATTTGTAGTTAAAAAAAGTAATGTTGCTTAATTAATTGAAGAAAATCTCATTTTTTCTCCTGGAAGATGTAGAAATTTTCAGTTTGTCTCCTAAATAATTAATTTTTTCACATTGTCTCAGAAATTAAAACGTTGCAATGTGGTCTAAAAATGTTTTTTATTGCAACATTTTTATTTTTTAGGGGAATAATGTATAAAAATTAATAATTTGGGAGGTAAATTGAGAATTTTGTACCTTTTAGGGAACAAAATGTGTAGCAGCTATGCCTCTGAGATGATAGAGTGATTCTGCTGTCAAGGGAAGAGGCAAATACAACCTGAAACTAATACAATACTCGTGTTTTCGCTGTTCGATGTGCAACCATAACCCTCGGAGGCTTGAATGATTCTGCTGGAGTTGAAGAGGCAAATACAGCCTGAAACTGGTACACACTACTTTCTGGCGACATAAGGCTCCGGACGGAGTCAGAAATTGTAAAGCGGGGGCAAAGTCTAATTAATAATAATACTAATGGCCTGCGTGGTTTGATTGAAAAGTAAAAGGATGAAAAATGCAATTTTTCACTGTTTGGTTTAAAAGGAAAGACGGAGGAAAAGAAAAAATAGATGAAAAAACAATCCCTCCCACTCCACCAAATTTGTTCTTTCCTAAAACGGGTGGAAAATGGCCAAAAGTGCATAAAAGGGCCTGACGGGGTCCACATTTTAGTAATGGCTAATTACCATTTAGTTTTTTGGAGCTCATGTCACAAGTTAATACATTATTCATATTCTTTTTGAATATTTTTAGGATTTCATTAGTAATGATGTTCTTTTAGTTTTTTCTCGTACCAAGTAAAATAATACTCCATCCGTTCCTAAATATCTATTGTTTTACACAATTTTTTTTGTTCCATAATATCCGTCGTTTAATGAAATCAAAACATAATTAATATTTTTTATTTCAAATTTATCCTTAACTTTTCAATGTATTAGATTAGGTGGAGGCTAAGTATCTTTTATATTTTTTTTCCTTCCCAATACGTATTGAATAAGGGTATTTTAGTTTTGTGTAATTATTTTTTACTCATATTAGAACTATTTAATAGCTTACTTAATCCCTGTGCAAAAACCTTAAACGACAGATATTTAGGAACAGAGAGAGTAATAAAATTATTCTTTTCACCTTTTTTTTATCCTTCTTACCAAATAAAAATGATGGAAAAACTCTTTCTTTCTTTCAGGGATGAAAAATTTATTCCTTCCATTTTTTCATCTCTTCACTTTTTCATCATTCTTACCAAATGGATCATAATTATTCGTAATTTGGGGACTTAATTTAAATGTCTAATGCATTAGCAAATATAGTACATTCAATGCTAAGATACACTTGTAATTCATTAATGACAATACATTGGATTCTTAAATTAAGTCCTAATAGAATTTCTCTTTTAACAATAGTAAAATTAAAAGGAATTGAACCATTTATATAACAAAATAGGAGTGTGTTTGAATTTTATACCAGATATATTTTCTCCCTCAAAATCATCACCAATCACTTACCTCACCCATCATCTCTTTGTTAGACTCAAATGTCAAACCGTATCACTTATTTCTATCATATGTTTATTTATTTATATTTTTTTCCCTAAGAACATCACATTACTCATTTTTATCATATATTTAATCATTTAATATTTGATTGATTTGTAATTAATATATTTTTAAAAAAATTAATATAATGAGATTGATTTTTTGAACACTCGAATTTTATATTTTATCGTGCCTTCAAGCACGGATTATGACCGGTTAATAAATAAAAAAGAGTTGGTTTGATGCATGGCTTCCCACGGCTACAATGTTTGAGGAGGTCAAATGTACACAAACTTGCCTTGCATGTGACAAATGATTTCACAACTTTAATCATTGCTGATTAGATTACAATGGTATAACTTTACTTTTATGCTCTATTTGGTAGGAAGTATGAAAAATAAGAAGGATGAAAAGTAGGAAGATACACTTTCGATCTTTTAAGAATGGAAAGTAAGAAGGATACATTTTTCTTCTTTTGTGTTTGGTTGGATGGATGAAAAATAAAAATGACTATTTTTTTTTTGTGCTGGCTAAGATTAGGGGAGACAATCGAGTCGAATCGTGTTGTGTCAGATTCGTGTTGAGTCATTACGGGTTTGTGTCGAATATTAATCAAACCTAATTTAACTCACTTAACTAATTGTGTTGTGTCGAGTTGCGAGTTGACCTGTTTATTTTCGTATCGAGTTTGAGTCGTGTAATCGTGTTGAGTCGAAAATTTTCACCCTTAATTAAAATAGAAAAAATATT
Organism: Ilex paraguariensis; assembly: GCA_963454935.2. Classification (NCBI taxonomy): domain Eukaryota; kingdom Viridiplantae; phylum Streptophyta; class Magnoliopsida; order Aquifoliales; family Aquifoliaceae; genus Ilex; species Ilex paraguariensis. The sequence goes on from CAUOFW020005380.1 coordinate 321,068, forward strand.
TTTTTTAATTTTAATTTTTTATTTTTTTTAATTTGTAATTTTTATTAAATTTATTTTTAAATTTTTTTAAAATATACATTTTTTACCATTGTATTTTTATATGAAATTAATGTATACATAAGATATATAGACAAATAAGATATATCTCAACACGAATAATTAATTTTCCATCCACTTTCCTTTCGATTTTGGAGGGATTGATTTGGGTGAGTTGGAAGGAAAGTTAATCTATCCAATTTTTCATCTTTCCTACTTTCTTTTCTTACAAAACATGATGTTTTATATATCCTTTCAACTTTTCATCCTTCCGATTTTTCATTCTCTTACTTTTTCATCGTATCAAACAGAACATTATAATTATTTCCACCTAATTTTTACATTTAAAAATAGTACATCATAGTCTCATTAGTCAATATAATCAACTTAACAATGATGAGAGAGATAATACAAGATATAGGGAGAGCGAAATTAAAGATGAATAACAATCTCATTCAGCAAAATCTTGAATATATGACCCCATCAATTTCAGCACTAGCCTTAAATGCCTTCAATCTCTAAATCAGTCAATTTTTTGAGGAATGTTTAATTTCTCTTGGTGTTAGCTCATCTAAAATCAACCATCGAAATGTGTCAACCTTCCAATCTCCTCAATAACCTCAAGGATAAGCATTTCAACGTTCACTCAAAACGACAAACTTGGCCACACCTTACGTCCCTAGAAGAAGATGACATTTGTTTGACGAGAAATAAAGAGGAATATCAAAAATTCGAATGCCTCAAGCAGAAGAAAGAAAAAAAAAACAACGATTAGATCTAAAATAGGATTCCTTCTTTCTCTCATTCAAACTTGTGCAAGGAAGAGAATGACCCTTGAGATCAAGATTTAGAAGAAGAACATTTTTGTGAATAGAGAACATAATAATCAAATTATCTTGAAGGTTCTCCTAAAAGAGTGACCTCAGGGTCGCTAGCTTTATACAATTCTGTGAATTTTTGATAAGTTTTGGGACGGTGACGACTACGGGCATCATGCTCCTAAGTTTATAATGTCCAGCAAAGACGGGGTAATTTATGCAAGAGGTCAAAGCCACTAAGAAGGTCTTTTCCTGGAAGGGAAGGGCCGAGGACTCGGTGTTTGACGGTAAGGTTAAGGAAAAGACAAATCAGAATTGGTTTGTTAATTCTATTAATGACAGACCTTTCCCTATGCCCTCGAAAAATCTGATAGAAGGGTTTCTAGTTTGAACTAGGAAGAAGAGAAGGGTTGATGACAGAAACAACAACCCCAGTGTCAAAGAAATCAATGACAAAAACAGGTGGATAATAGTAGCTAAGAAGAATTTGAACACAAGCCAAAGGATAAGACTGATTCATCAAGATGGGCTCATCAAGGGGTTCGACCACAAAAAGATCTTCACCAGAAGAGATTTCACTATTAGAATAGGCAAGGGCCAAGATTGCTCCTAGAGAAGGATCATCATCAAGAGAAAAAATAGATTCAATGTCATAATCGTCAATGATAGGGTCTATGGAAAACAATTGATGAATAAACTTTTCTTTTTTTCTTCTGCCGGGGGCAAATTTTGGCAAAACAGAGGGAACTTCAATGACATGAACTACAACATGGGTACTTGGCGAACATTATGCTCCTAACTGTGTTGTGAGACATCTACAACATTACGTCACTGCAAGTCAGAAAAATTGGGTAGAGTTAGTGGATACTGTCCAATTTTGTTACAACTTGTACAAGTCTTCTGCTACAAGAATGAGGCATTGTGAATTGGCTATGGGACAATTGCCACTTATTCTTTATAAAGTGGTGAAATAGAGCACCGGAGGTAGATGTCCCACCCGGTTTGCTCGTTCCAAGCAAGAGCTTCTTGACGAAGCAAATGACAACTTAGCCATCACAAAGCAAAAATTCAACTGAAATTTAATCCCTGTGACATATAGAATGGTGTGTATCGGGAATTCCATAAATCTGTTCTCAAGATATAATGAATCTCTTCATACTTGTCTGCGTATTAGACTTACGAAGACAATACCCAAATACTATAAGAAAATTTAATAGCCAACTTCTAGAATTCTAACTCTGTAGAAATTAGAATACTAGATTGAATAGAAAAAAATAGATGTATGTAAATTTGAGAGAATGAAAGGAAGAAGAATGAGAGAACAATTCTAGTAGGAGGTCTATAATTGTTCAATGATATATACTTGGAGTGTAAGACATTACCTATTTGTAGACTTACCAAGTTAATCTGATCAATCCCAATACTCTAGACATGAAGTAACTACACTTGCAAAGAAACAAACTAGACTCCAAGTTCATACTGCTTTTCCCAAGCCCAAGCCACTTATGAGGAAAAATTAATGCAATCCTGTTTAGGCCTCTCAACGAGAATTTGTCACTAGCCCCAAAACCCAATCACACCTCAAAATAGTGCACTCCGGGTAGGCAAATTATTGCTAGGTCAGCCACCTCATCTAGCAGAATGGTAGTGAATTACAAGATTCCAGGTTGAACAGCCGGAAATCACACTTGCTACACTACAACGAGACAAAAACGTTGACTTGCGTTGGCGTAAACATAGAAACAAGGATTAAAATTTTGTTTCGATTCATTATTTCAGTCATCTACAAAATAAAAATATTTTAATGTGTTTCAAAACAGAATAAAAAAAATAAATAATTTAAGAATTATTTTTTTAAAATATTGATCGAAATATACCAAAATAATTTAAAATACCTTGAAATATTCTGAAATAATTGTGTATAGGGAGAGCGAAACTAAAGATGAATAACAATCTCATTCAGCAAAATATTGAGTATATGCCCCCATTAATTTTAGCACCAGCCTTAAGCGCCTTCAATCTCTAAATCAATCAATTTTTTCGAGGAATTTCTCATTTCTCTCGGTGTTAGCTCATCTAGAGTCAATCGTCGAAATTTGTCAACCTTCCAATCTCCTCAACAACCTCAAGGATAAGCATTTCAACGTTCGCTCATAACGACAAACTTGGCCACACCTTACATCCCCGGAAGAAGATGTCATTTTTTTGATGAGAAATAAAGAGGAATACTGAAAATTCGAATGCCTGAAGCTGAATACTTTCGATATAACAAAAAGAAAAAAGATCGAAAAGAGGATTCCTTACTTCTTTCTCTCATGCAAACTTGTGCAAGGAAGAGAACGACCCTTGTGATCAAGATTTAGAAGAAGAACATTTATGTGAATAGAAAACATAATAATAAAATTTTCTTGAAGGTACTCACTAAAAGATTGACCTCAGGGTCGCCAGCTTTATACTATTCTGTGAATTTTTGATGGGCAGTTTTGGGGCGGTGACGACCACGAGCATCATGCTCCTAAGTTTATAATGTCCAGCAAAGACGAGGTAATTTACATCACCTATTTATAGACTTCTTAATAGTTTTTCATAAAAGGTGTAACAATTTGAAATGATGTTTTTTGGTTTAAAAGGTATGACGCTGATTTTATGAAAAGATACAACAATTTGAAATAATGTTTTTAAGTCCAAAAGATATTAAATGTGACTTTCTGAAAAAGTGTAACAATTTATAACGATGTCTTTAACCAAAATGTATTAATAGTTGTTTTATGAAAGATTGTCACTATTTGCATTAGTGCTTTTTAGCCAAAAGTCATTAACTTTAAATTGGTAACTTTCTCGTCATTCACACTTCACACATTTTATATTTCTCCCAAAAGTCACAAAGAAATTTTCAAAAATAAACTCACCCAAAAAGACTTTTATTTTAAAAATATTTTTACATTATGTACATTTTAACGCACATAAGTAATTTTTCTTTCATTGTATATTCCACCCACTTTCGAAGGGATCGATTTTGATGAGTTAGAAGAAAGACTAATAATCTCTCAATTAGGGATGACAGTGGACCGAAGCGGGGGCAGGGGGTGTAGTCTCTATCCTCGTACCAGCTTAAAAAAATTTTGTTCATCCCCGTTCCACCTCCATTAACGGGTATAATTTTTATCTCCATCTCAATTCGCAGGTAAATTAGTAATCCCCACCTCCGCCCCGTCCCCGTCTTCATTCCCCACCGAAGCCCAAGCTTAACATAATCCAACATTGTAAGTAATCCAAAAAATAAAAAAATTGCATGTCACCAATTGAAAATTACCACATAATTCTTCTTATCAATAAGGACTAGCATTTGATATACTGAGTAGATAAGAAGTCTATCCAACACATTTTAAGCAAAAAAGTCTATCCAATAATTTTCAAAGAACAAAAACCATATTCAAGTAGAATAAAATCAAAAATCAGCAAAAATCATATCTAACACTATAATCAAAATTCAACAAAGACCATATTCAAATAGCATAAAATTAGAAAATTCAAAATATTACATATCTAACATAGAAAATCAGATGTAACACATGAAAAATGCACATCTAACACAAAAAAAAAAAAAAATCAGAACAAGCAACATCTAAAAACCTTGTATCTAATACACTATAAATCCGAAACCAAAACCCTCAATAGATAACACAACACAAATCTTTAGATCTAATAAAACCCATCACAAATCTAACAAAAATGATCACAGATCTAACAAAAGTCATAAAAAAGAATACAAAGATAATAGATCTTACCTTATTGGACAGAAAAAAAAGGGGGCCACTGAATTTTGAAATTAACTTTATAAGTGGGTGGGAATGAGCTATATATATATACGGGTTAGTGAGGACGGGGCGGGGCGGGGCGGGGATAAGTGTCAGTCCATCCCCGCCTTCATTCCCGTGCGGGTTTATACGGGTATCCCTTATACGTCCACTATCTAATACGTATGGTCCATCCCGGGTCCAAACAGAGCTGGTTTAAACGAATATTCATTTCTCCTCGGTCTACTGTCATCCCTACTCTTAACTTTTCCTTGCTAACCGAATATAATATTCTATCCCCCTCGCATTTTTTATTTTTCTATTATACCAAACCGATCGATCATTAGTCTTCAAGAAAAGACTAGCTCAAAGTCACTGCTCATACAATGTTCCAACGACCAGGCTAGGCTATTGATTTACATCCAAACGGCCGTCACCTACATAAAGTCTTTCGATTAGTCATTTGTTCTTTCAACTCTATATATATATTTTTTGTCTTCGGGGAAATTGATGTAAGTTTCCGGATAAAATAAGGAAGATAATAAGCATTAAAGGTTAATTAGTTCCTATTTTTCTCGCAAGTGCATAGGTAAGACCCATGTAAACGTTTATAAAAGTGAGAATCCAAGTGAACATACAAGGTAGGCAAAATTATGCCTTTTATCAAGTGTTTATAACATCAATACCATCTATATATCTATATAATAAAATATATAGGAAACTACAGACCTGTTTGGTTTGAATTTTGAAAACATTTTTTTGATCTCAAATTTCTAAAAAACAAGAGAAACTTGTTTGATTTTGGTTTTTGTTTTCCAAATTTTGAGAAAAGATGGATGTAAAAAACAAAAAATAGAAAACAAGCTAGGCTTGTTTTTTGTGTTTTGCAGATAAACGAAGGGAGACATAAGAACATCCCAATTCTTCATTAATGAGGTCTCTCCTTCAAACCTTCTTAGCTACAAAATATATCTAACTATAAGAAAGTTTTTTCTATTGCCTTTCTTTGTTTTTTTTTTGGGGCTTTCTCTCTCTCTTTCTCTCTCCACACTCCGGTGAAAACCAAACGAAAAGAAACAACACGCACATCTGGGTTCAGATATGAGTTTGATTCGGTGTCGGCTTCAACGTCGATTCCAGTGTCATCTCCTCTCTCTCTCTGTGCAACAGATTTATATAGATCTGTGTTCAGATCTGTATATATACACAGATCTGTGTGTGTCTATATATATGTGTGTGTGTGTGTGTGTGTATTGTGTGATGTATGTGTGTGTGATGACTGTATGTGTGTATGTTTGTACTGTGTGAGAAGATAATGGAGAAAGAGAGAGAAAGCTGCTAATGGAGAGAGGAGAAAGAGAACTGCTCTGTGAGAAGATGATGGAGATAGGAGAGAGAAGGGGAGAGAAGGCTCCAGAAGACATGATGTCTGACTGGAGAGAAAGGATTTGTGGTGATAATTTTTTTTTTTAGATAAAAAATGATAAATTAAAAATTAATTTTACGAATCATTATCCAAATAGGGGGGCGGGGAGGGCGGGACGGGGCGGGAGTAAGTGTCAGTCCATCCCCGCTTTCATTTTCGTGCGGGTTTATACGAGTATCCCTATATACGTTTATCGTCTAATACGTATGATTCATTTTCAATCCAAACGAACGAATTTAGATAAATATCTATTTTTTTTCGATTTATTGTCATCCTTACTCTCAACTTTTCCTTGCTAACCGAATTTAATATTTTATCCCCCTCACATTTTTTATTTTTCTATTTTACCAAACCGATCGATCATTAGTCTTCAAGAAAAGACTAGCTCAAAGTCACTGCTCATACAATGTTAAAACACGCAATCCACCGCAGACGTTCCAACGACCAGGCTAGGCTATTGATTTGCATCCAAATGGCCGTCACCTGCATAAAGTGTTTCGATCTGTCATTAGGCTATTGATTTGCATCCAAATGGCCGTCACCTACATCAAATCTTTCGATCAGTCATTTGTTCTTTCAACTATATATATATATATATTAATCATAATCCGTGCATGAAGTCACGATAAAATATAAAATTTGAACGTCCAAAAAATCGATCTCATTATATTAAATTTTTTTAAAATATATTAACTACAAATTAATCAAATATTAAATGATTAAATATATGATAAAACTGAGTGATGCGATATTTTTAGGGAATAAATATATAAATATTAAACATATGATAAAAATAAGTAATGCGATTTGACGTTTGAGTCTGACAAAGGGATGATGAGTGAGGTAAGTGATTGGTGATGATTTTGAGAAGAAAAATATGACTGAAATAAAATTTAAATATACTTCTGTTTTATTATATATATATATATTTTTATTTATTTATTTATTCTCTTCGTCATATAAGTAACTTTTGACTAAAATTATGATAATTCAAAAACAAAATTATGTAATTTGGGTAGTTATTTAACCAAAATTTGAGTAAAAATTTGGTTAAGAGTTATCCATATTATTTTTTTGTCCATATTTAAATATCACATGACAAGTTTATGCTACAAAGTTATTAGAAATTTGAACGCTGTCTACTTGAATGACCATATCCATATAGAAACATATTCAATACTTCATTATACAAAGTTTGTGTATGTTTGTACTGTGTAAAAAGATAATGGAGAAAGAGAGAGAAAGCTGCTAATGGAGAGAGGAGAGAGGAGAGAGAGAACTGCTGTGTGAGAAGATGATGGAGATAGGAGAGAGAAGGGGATAGAAGGCTCTAGAAGACGTGATGTCTAACTGGAGAGAAAGGATTTGTGGTGATAATTTTTTTTTAGATAAAAAATAATAAATTAAAAATTGATTTTACGGATCATTATCCAAAGAGTAATGTTAAATGAATTTAAAAATTATATTTGATAATCTCAACTATTGAATAGGTAGTGAGTTCTAATAAATGCTGAGACCCACAGTAAAATCAATGGTTGAGATTATCAAGTCTAATTTTTAAGTCTACTTTTTAAGTACATATAACATTGCTCTTATTCAAATAGGGGACCGAGGAGGGCGGGACGTGGCTGGAATAAGTGTCAGTCCATCCCCACCTTCATTTCCGTGCAAGTTTATACGAATATTTATATATACGTTTATCATCTAATACGTATGGTCCATTTCCAGTTCAAACGAACGGATTTGAACGAATATTTTTTTTTTTTCATTCATTGCCATCCCCACTCTCAACTTTTCCTTGCTAACCGAATTTAATATTTTATACCCCTCACATTTTTTATTTTTCTGTTTTACCAAACCGATCGATCATTAGTCTTCAAGAAAAGACTAGCTCAAAGTCACTGCTCATACAATGTTAAAACACGCAATCCACTGCGGACGTTCCAACGACCAGGCTAGGCTATTGATTTGCATCCAAATGGCCGTCACCTGCATAAAGTGTTTCGATCAGTCATTAGGCTATTGATTTGCATCCAAATGGCCGTCCCTACATAAAGTCTTTCGATCAGTCATTTGTTCTTTCAACTATATATATTTATTTTTTTATTGTGTTCGTCGTATAAGTAACTTTTGACTAAAATTATAATAATTCATAAACAAAATTATATAATTTGGATAGTTATTTAATCAAAATTTGAGTAGAAATTTGGTCAAAAGTACTCTATATTATTTTTTTATCCATATTTAAATATCACATGATAAGTTTATGATACAAAATTATTAGAAATCTGAATGCTATCTACTTGAATGACCATATTTATATAGAAACATATTCAATACTTCAGGGACTAAAATGATGTAATTGAAATATTAAGGACAAAAATAAGACAAATATCATTCTTTGAGGACCTCCCACACAATTAACCCTAAATTCTTATTTTTACCCAAAAAAAGGTAAAGTAAAAGACTTCTAAGAGCAACTCTAACCAACTCAACAAAGGGCATCTTTTAGCTATTTTGTTGAACCAATTCAAAAAATTTGTCTCCAACCGACTCTCTATTTCAGTTGCTAATCTGCCTCCCCCTATTTTCACTCATCAATTCTGGCTAGCAAGACTCTCTCTCTTATCAGAGCTCTCTCCTCCCAATTTTGGGTCGTCTTCATCAAAGTTTTGCTCCAATTTTGGGATTCTCGTATTCATCAGAGCTCTCACTCGTCTTTCTCAGAGTCTCCCTGCACTCTCAGACTCTCTTCGTTGGTGGAGCGTCCCTTTTTCTCAACCTCACTTTCTTTCCTCCTCTTCTTCCTGTCTCTTACTTTACTCTTCCTCTTCCCATCTCTACCTCCAGATTCCCCTAAAACCCCTCACGCAACATCCAAACCTCCAGATTCCTCTGTGAACAACTTGATTTCTCAAAAAGAAATGGATCTTCTCAGTTCAACAGACTCCCATTAAGAATTGTGATTTTTGATTTGTTGGGTTTCGTGGTTTACTTGATGGGTCTTGCCTGATTGGATTAATTTGTAATTTTTGTATTGTTGATCAGAATGGGGGAAGACGATGAATTGATAAAAATCTAGCAAATTTCCCCCTCAAAATCCAGTAAAATTTCTCCAAAAAATCAGCAAAATCCCCTAAAAAAATTTAAAAATTCAGCAAAACCCCCAAGTATTTTATGATATTTACTCTTGTAGCATATCTTTAATGATATTTATTCTTGTAGCCCATAATTGATTAAATTTATACAATGTATAATTGAATTGTTATTTTTTGAATTTTATTATTGAAAGTTAGTTATAGTTAGTTAAAATAAAGAGCGTGATTGTAGTGAATTTTAAAAAGTGGATAGCCACAGTAGAGAATACAATATTTAAAAATATTTTGAGTAGTTATTTTATTGAGCGTGGTTGGAATACTTTAATTATTTATAAAACTGCAAATTAAAGTGACCATAAAGGTAGACGAATTGATTAATAAAACTAAGAATCAGGTGATCACACAAGGTAATCGAAGTCATCAAACTTGACATTTTCCTTCTTTCAGGTGCTTATAACAGCATCTCTATCACCTTCTTGCTCTAAACTATTGCACCACAATGCTACTTCATGCTTTCATTTCTTCTCTCTTCTTTTATCCCCACATAGCATTCTCTACCAGTGACCTTCGCTTTCAGAATTGCGGTTCTACCAATAACTACACAACGAATTCGATCTTCTCCACCAACCTCTTCCAAGCACTCGACAATCTCAGTAAGTACACCGCCTTAACCGGTTATAATGCCACCACCACAGGCAACTTAACTGGAGAATCAGTGACTGCGCTCGCTCTTTGTCGCGGTGGCTTAGCCCCATCAGGCTGCCAAAACTGTATCACCGATGCCTTGTCGGGTATTCAAGCTGCATGTCCAAATCAAACAGCAGCCCAAGTTTGGTTTGACAACTGCACTATCAGGTATTCTGGCAAGAAATTCCTAAACAAGGTAGATGATTCGGTCATCGTCAATTTCGGTGACTGGCGCCTCGGTCCTGATCCAGATTCTTTTAAAGAAAGTGCCCTATTATTAGTCCAAACTCTATCATCACAAGCTGCTGTAGCAGAGAAGAAATATTCAGTGGGGAGAACCAATATAACACACAACTTGATGCTTTATGGCTATGTTGATTGCACTCGTGATCTTGACAACACAGGTTGCACAAAATGTGTTCTGACCGCAATAGACGCGATAAAGTTAAGTTGTTTGTCAAAATGGTTTTGTTGGATCTTGACTCCCAGCTGTAATGTCCAATTCAATGTGGATCCAGTGCACCAGGACTGGCCTAATGCCCCGTTTGTCAGCAGTTTTATGTTAATGGCGCCACCACCTGCAACCCTAACAGTTAATAGTACTCGAGGTGGTAGAGGCAAGGGATTGAAGATCAAAGTTTCCGTTGGGGTGGTTACGACAGTTATTCTGGCGGTTGGGATTCTTGTTATGAAGGCAAGGAAGAGAGGGATGAGAATGGACCCCAAAAGCCGTGGCAATGAAATTGAAGAAGCTGAGGAGTTGATGAAGAGAGGAGGAGTAGGGATGAGAAAGTTTATGTATGATTTACATCAGCTGGTTGTTGCAACCGATAATTTTTCTACATCTAATCGGCTGGGTAGGGGAGGATTTGGTATCGTTTACAAGGTAATTTTGATCTTTTTTTTGCCTGACACAATTTAATTTATTATGTTGATGATTGAAAACATCAAATTTTGATTCCCCGGAAATGACGAAGGACAAAATTTCAATTTGGGTTAAACCCAAATATACATTTTATTTTTGCAATTTATGTTCACAATAGGATTTGAAGCTTCAATTGGATATCAACATAGAATCATTTGGTAACCTTAAAAAATATATATATATATATATATATATATATATATATATATATATATATATTTATTTATTTATTTTTTTTTTTACTTTTAAAATAGGTTTTCCTCGTATTGTTTTTGTTAATGTTTGCTCCATTCCTCTCGGTATTATGGCATGGGTAGGTCTACATCTAGGAGTGACAAGTTTACCTATTAACACAAATCTGATACGACACCAAACTCGAAAATGACACGATTAATAAATAATTTAAATTAATGTTAGATACGAATAACATGATTAATGAGTATTGTAGATAAAAAATAAGTATTTAACGAGTACTATAGAAAAAAGTAAATATTTATATTTTTTTAAAATAATATTATATGTGTTGTTGCAGGTTAAATAATTTTTTATTAACAGGAATAATAGGTGTTTAACTAGTACTGTAGAAAAAAATAAATATTTTATAATTTTTTAAAATACAAATTTAAATAATTTTTTATTAACACAAATATTGACATTAATATGACACGTACTGAAAGTGACACGATACAAAAAGGACGAGATTGAAAATCCTATCACATCCAATATAATTGGAAAATTCTACAAATAAGGAGGACCTAATTCTATAGGAAGCTTTTGAATGTGAAAATGGAAAAAAACACAAATTACTTACAAGTGTGAATAGGAAAATAGCTTTTTTGTTGCACCAATTGATGACTTACGAAAGCTCATACCCAGGGAACAATGCCTAATGGTGAAGAAATAGCAGTGAAGAAGCTTGCAAGCGGTTCTATTCACGGAATCGAAGAGTTCTTCAATGAAGTTAAAGTATTAATGAATATACAACACAGGAGTCTTGTCCGGTTGTTAGGATATTGCGTTCATGGAGAAGAAAGGATATTGGTCTATGAATACCTGCAAAACAAGAGCCTTGACTCCATCATCTTTGGTAATATGTCACAAATTTAAAAATTGACTTGGCATTATTGTATTCAGAAATTTTTTACATTAATTATAACCCTATAACATTAAGTTACGACTCAATGACCTAAATATATTATCGATCACTTTTCAAATATTAAATCTATAATAAAAGTCTCAAGATCATTATAAACTTTTCGGATCGATCCTAGCTCAAACCCATTGAGTCATAATTTGGATTGCTTGAAACGTAATTGACCTAATTGGATCATAATGTTGTTGAATATAGAAAATTCTGTAAAATTCCCTACGCTGTGTTAGCTGGGCCCTTGATTTGCATAGACCAAGGGCGAACGCATACAATTTGGGCGGATTTTGTCTGGATTCTAAGTGCCACTATGAGTGTGTTTGTTAACCCAAATTCAGCACTTAAAATGAATGTATTTAACATTTATTAATTAAGCTCGTTTGATAACTAAAATTTAAACTCTCTTAATATGTTAAGTGTTCCTTAAAAATAGGTTACAATATTAAGTAGGAAATCTCTTACTTAATTCTGAAAGCTGAAAGCGCTCAGCAAAATCATCTTTAATAATATTTATAATATGACAATTATACCCCGAAATATTTTACAATCCTATTAAAACTCTAATTAGTCTTCTCTTCAAAACCTCTAACCTATATATTCTCCTTACCGATCTTTTTTTTTTTCTTGTCTTTTGTCACAAAAATATACATATATAATTATAATTACATATACAAACACATGCACTGCACACACACAAACATATGCACTGCACACACACACACACAATTACACACAAACACACGCACTGCACACACACAATTACACACAAACATATGCACTGCACACACACATACACGACGCACACACATATTATTAATGAAATTTAATTTATTGTATTTTTTTAATATTATTTGATTATTTACTAGTTATTGTTCTTTTTTTATCATATGTCATTGTTCGCTTATTATATTATTCAATTTGTTATTGTTCACTTATTGTGTTATTTAAAAATTATTTATTTATTTATTTTGATAAAAGATTTGTAAACTACAATATGATAATAGTGATTATGATTTATGTTATGACATATTTTATAAATATTTTTAAATTAAAGAGTGGAAGGATAAAACTGAAAATTAATTTATTTTCAGACGTTAGCTCTGTGTAGTTATCAAACTGTTTAGTTCAGTTCAGTACTTAAATTTCAGTGAATATCAAACAGTCCACAAATTCAGCATTCAACTTTCAACTTTCAATTTTTTCAGTTTTATCACACACTGCTTAAGTCACCTAAATAAGTCACCCGATTTGTTTGTAAGTGACGAAGACCCGACCGCCATATCCCTTTAAATTGAGAACAAAAGAGTTCAGCTTCCATCTCCACTTTTAATCGGTTTCTCTTTTCGACTTTGTACGTTGCTCGCATGCAGATAAGAATAAGAGTATACTGCTTGATTGGCCAAAGCGTTACAACATTATATTGGGTGTCGCACGAGGCCTTTTGTACCTTCATGTTGATTCTTTGATTAAAATCGTACATAGAGATATCAAAGCAAGCAACATTCTACTTGACGAACAGATGAACCCAAAAATATCAGATTTTGGTTTGGCAAAATTATTTAAAGATGAACAAAGCCATATCCACACTCGCCACATTGCAGGAACGTTGTGAGTATATCTAAGATTTTACAATTTCTGGATACCTCATCTGAGATTTATATTAGTTGTAGATATAAAAAAGTAGCACAAATTATTGTTATCTTGTTTTAGTGAAAGGTGATCTTTTTGCAGTGGCTATATGGCCCCTGAATATGCACAAAAAGGTTTTTTGTCAGCCAAGAACGATGTCTTTAGTTTTGGGGTGTTGATGTTGGAAATAATAAGCGGAAGAAAAAATTACGAGCCGCAATTTGATGATGAACAACAAGAGCTCCTGAATCTTGTAAGTAATGAATCAATATCTTTCTCCATATGCATACACTTGATCTTCATGAAGGAATATTCCCATACTTGTTTGCTTAACATTTGAAAGTTATTGAACCATGCAATAGGAGGCCTAGGCAGATTGATCTCTCTTTGTTCCTCTATTTGGAATTGGATTATGCTCCTCTTTGTTATTATGCTTGTCTCTTAGATATTTTTCCTCTTCATTATGATATTGTTTCTTTCATACTTCATTTTAATGGTTCTATCTTGTAAATGTAATTGTGATCCATCATTGTACATAAATAATTCTTAAATATGTGTTTGCATTCACATCACTGATAAGATGTTATACTTGTTGAAGACATGGAGACTAGAGCAAGAAGGGAGGCTATTGGAGGTAATAGATAAGACCATGGGATTTTCCCCTCAAGATATTGTTTTAAGATGCTTGCGGATTGGGTTATTGTGCTGCCAAAAACATATCCAAGACCGGCCAACAATGTCTTCTACATTGGCAATGCTCTCAAATAATTCAGAGACAGTACCACCAGCAAGAAGGCTTGGATACCAACACAGTAGAGATCAAGAAGGAAATTATTTGCCCAGTGAATACAATTATTTCTCCATTAATTCAATTACGACATCATTGACACATGGTAGGTAATTCCGTACATCATGTGTTACAGTTATAATAGTTTGCATCTCCATTTACATGATTGTCGTCGATGGAACAAATATCCAACAGAGTTACAGCGTTGTATACTATTTTGGCTGTTAGTTTCTTGTGACCGTAACATACCCTTCTAATTTAACAAACCAATGAATGAGTTATCTGCATCTTCCATGTTAAAAGGTGTACTGTCATTTTATTAAGTTATTTTTGAGGTATGTTTATGTTCACTTAGCGTCGCATCAATAATTTTTCGAGATTTAGTAAAGTTCATATAAAATTCTTGTGTGATTTAACTAGTGAACAAAGATAAATCTTTTGCTCCATACACAGATGAGTTTCCATTGTTATAACTCAACTCGTTTTTGCGAAGGAGATTGCAATTGTCTTTTGCTTTGTAGAACTCCAAATAAATAATTTTTGACCCTATGCAAAATACATATTCTCACATGCGGTTGTCTTATGAACAAGGGCGGATTCAGCATGGGCAACTTTCCCCACTGGAATTTTGAAAAGTTTTGGATATTATTTGAAATTTTAGATTTTTTTTTTAAAAATTAAAATTTGTCCCCACTAAAAATTTTATAAAAAACTTAAGTTTATCAAAGTTTAAGTTTATCAAAGTAATATTAATGGGATCTAATTGGGGAAGTTAAATCATTGTTATCATTCAATTATTGGTGGATCTCAATATTTAATGTGATCCAATACGTGCTAATCCAATGACAACAACGAATTAGATTTTCAAATTAAGTTTCTAAATTAAATACATATAGTATTATTGCTAGTTTATATTTTAGATAAGTGAAATTCTTTCATAAAAAAGAAAAATTAGACTTAAACTTTCCTAATATGACTTAAATTAAAAATGTTACAATGAGATTCTTTTTATAAATATCAATAAATCACTATTACAACATAAATAATTAGTTATTACATTATTTGAATAACGCATCAATAATAAATGAGCAAACACCCTATAAGAAATCTATTGTGTCTCAGGTTTGTCATTTAATCAGTTAGACCCCTTTACATTTGAAATATTATTTCTACACCCCCTGTGGTTGTGACGCCCTAAAAATCGGGGGTCTTTAATTTAACAAAATTCGGGCAGAGTCTCTTTTGTATGAGGAGCTCTACCTAAAGCATAACCTATGCAATTATATTACATTGACTATACCGGGTCCATTTATGAATAAATATTGACTACACCGGGTCTATTTATAAGTAAACATTGACCACACCGGGTCCATTTATCCATACTTATATAACCACATGCAATTTTGTTTACATTAAAACAATTCATATGAGTTCGATTACAATTCTTTTATATTTACATGCCAAAATGGGATTTTCATAAAACTTATACAAAATGAGTCATAAAAGCCACAAGTCGATCTTCTTTACCCTTAAAGCTCGAATTGGAAGCTGTCTGCCGGTGTGAACCTCGCACCTGAAATATTTTCCCACGAAGGGTGAGTCACGCTCAATAGGGTATCTTTTAAAGATGCTAGTCCCTAACGTAGATGGATATGAAATGTTCACATGCAACAATCAACCATCCACAACAATTCTAATCAAGAATATGCAACTCAATGTTGAAATTTTTCAGGTCATACCAAGAAATGGGATGAGACTCACTCATGCAACTCAACCCGAGCCTTCACTGGCTCCCACAACACATGTTATGCTAATGTGTTTGAATCCGTCATTTATATGACACATCAAATGACATTTATAAATCTGGGGTCTTTCTTGAAGTGGGTATTCATGGACTTACACTAAGGGTAACCCAACCCATACGAAATTTATGAACTTCTACCGAGGGTTCAGTGTACACCCACACACTTTATGGACCGAACGAAGGGAGTGCGTATCCCAACTACCGGGCCTTGCACCCGAGGGATCTTCTAGCCCTTCTTGCTAACCCCAACCCAATTTATCGTGCAAACTGTGCGACTCAGCTAGGTCTTCGACCCAACTTTTCCAAGCCCACCTGTCATCCACCAAGTGTGGTGTTGACGACAACCATGCATACACACACCCTCATGATGCGATGTCCCCGTGCATATACATTGTGATGTACCATTGCAACAACAATATAATGTCCAATATGCTATGACTGACATATGAATTATTTCAACACATTCTATGTGCAATTATATCCAAGCATATAATTTTCGTAACCCATCAATGCCAATATATCACAAGTATGTATATATATATCAACAATTCATACAACACAATTTTCAAACGCGTTATCACATAATCATGCTATAAACACACTAAATTCATCAAGGCATAACAAATACACATAACATGCCCGCAATTCACGTAACTCAAGAATCACATTAGGTTAATCTCACATACCCAATTCAAGATGAAATTTATTCTACTTATTTTCCACAATTATCATAATGCTAACATATCATAAGACATATATTAACATCACACCCATAACAAGTCCCTAGCATGTTATCACATTATCTATGCAAACATACTTGATTTCACATTTGCATTTATTTCAAACACCTCAAGGCATCCAATCATGTCATCACATAATTTATCCAATTAATCACACAACTTAAGAATCACATTAGGTAATTTCCACATACCTAATTCATGATAGAAATTATTCTACCCATTCTCAACACCCATTTCCTCAATTTTTTTACAACAATAGACAAGTGATACAACTTCTGTCAACCTACCCATTTCACCAATCTTATCACAATAGGCAAGTGTTAAAATTATCTAACAACCTACCCATTTCATATAATCATTCTAGGTTGAAAATAAACCTATTTAGGGAGAAAACCTTACCTCTTGAATCGTAAAATGACGTTAAGAGACTCCAAAGACCCAAACAAGCTAAAATCTCCACTTTCTCCAATTCCCGTTTCTTGAACTTCGGTAAAACCCGCGCTTTTTGGTATAGCCACGTAACCCTCGTCTAGAGGAACAACTTTAATACTTGGCTTGAGTTGATTTGAGCGACGAGGAGGCGTAGATCGTAGAGAATAGTTGAATTTTCTCTTTTTTCTCTCCTTTCCCTCTCTTCTCTTCTCATGTTAGAATCAGCTGAACAAAATGGGGAGAAATCAGATTTTCTCTCCATATATATACTCTTTAATTGCTTAGTCCACAACGCGCTACACGACCCTCTTTTCCCGAGTCCGTTTTCGTTCCGAAACGATTAAATTTCGCTCTGGTTTAAGTTCAAAATATTTGTATTTTTAATTGCTTTAAATTATTTTTTAAATTTTAAAATTTTATTAAAAATTTTATTTTTGCGTCACCCGAGACTATCACCTCGTGAAACGTAAAAAAACTGACTGCCTAAGAATTCGACGAAAATTGACGGGGTAGCTAGATTTCGTGAGATGAATCCAACGGTGAGGTCCATTTCGTTATTTGAGCTCTAAAAAAAATTCAAGTTTACAACTTGTACCATATTGACAAATTATCGTTTTGCCCATTTTTCATAAAAGTTCCAAATTTTTACTCGAGTTTTACAATAGCTGACGACTAATTGATGGTGGAAACGGAACCAATGAAAAGACCTAAAATGCCCCTAGATATTGCTGAAGACCTTTACAATTACTGAACTACCTCTCTACTTGAGTATTTAAGCTTTCTTTCTTTTTACACCCGCTAACATTGTAGGCCTCATTCTCTTAACTAGAAGAACTCTTATAGTGTCTGCTGTTCTTGGCGTCTGGCATTCCCAAGTGAATCCAAGATTACTAGGAGGTGGAAGATTCCAAGGTGGTGAAAGGTACACATAATGGAAAAGCTGATCAAATAATGGGAAACCAATCTGTTCATTTTTTCCAAACAATCTGTTCATTTATTTGAAATGGAAAAGCTAGAAAAGCAGTTCGTTTTCGTTTTCCAAACAATTTGTTCGTTTCAACTTAACTAAAACATTTTGTCCCAAATTGCCTAATGCGTGAATAATTATCAGTTGTGAGTTACAGGCATAGTTTCAACGAGGACACAATACAAGCATGCAATTTGAAGTTAGAATCAGAAGGCATTGTCAATTAAACCACAATTTTATCTGTTCATTTATTTGAAAAGTCTGTACTAATTAGGTCTAGATTTTTTGAAAACTATACTGATTATGTTTCAATTTTTTGAGTACTCTGTACTAATTAGGGAATCACTTGGGTTTTGGTTTTTGTTTTGCTGAAAAGAACATCAGGAACTTAGCCACTAAAAATCGGTACGTTAAAAGTCGATATTGGTTTTTTCAGAAACATATTGATTGAGATTTCATTTTTTTGTATTTCAATCCAGTGTATATATGTCATTGAATGTTTGCACCTCTGTTTTTTTATAAACTGACAAACTGTTATCATTAAATAGTTGTTTTGTTTTGTTTGTGTGTAGGATGGCCACTTTTTGTTATCATGACCTGGTTGTGAATTACTTAGCAAATCAATTTTTTGTGAAGAATATCAACCCTAAGAAGTATTGTTATTTGGATCTGTTAAGTGATTTGTGTGACGTGGCTTTGAAAGAAGTTCCCTCTAGCATAAACACTTCTATAAGATTGACGTGTTCTATTCCTGGATCTACTCAAGAAATTGATATAAGAATGGATGCAAATGTCCTACAGGTGTTCAAGTTACACAACAAGTGTGCAGTGCTTCAATTGTATATCAAAGATGTTCAATTTTAGCAACCATTAGATGTGCAAGTTCCTAATCCTTGACCCTTTAGGAAAGTAGGAATTCATGGTGATGAGGAAGAAATTGGGGCTGAGGATGAAGAGTACAAATTTAGTGATGATGATGGGTGGTGTGCACACTGATAGTGATATTAGTTTGAGTGGTTTGAAGTTACTGGATACTGAGATGGATATTGATGATATAGAAGATGGTGGACCTTTATCAGACTATGAGTCAAATGATGAGGTTGGCCAACATGTAGATTCTAATGATGAAGATGATGATCATGAGGATGACCTTTTGGATGGTTCACTTCAAGGTAAAATATTCAACGTTGGGGAAGGTGAAAAAATTGAATTTGAGAAAGAAATATTATTTCCAAACATCAATGCCTTTAGAGATGTGTTAAGGGATTATGTGATTCAGGAGAGATTCCCATTGGTCAGAGATAAAAATAAAAGGAAGAGTGTAACAACACACTGTGGTGTTGAGGGGTGCCCTTGGAGGATACATGCTCCTCTCTTGCTAGATATGCTTACCTATAAGGTAAAGACATATAACTTTATCCATAGTTGTGTTAGGAATACCAAGCCCAAGGAAGCAAATGCGCCATGGATTGCTAAAAAACTAGTAAATATGTTGAGGGCTAATCCTAATGTGACAATGTTAGGAATGAGGGAAGAACTAAAAAAATATGGAGTCCAGCCCTCCAGTATGCAATTGTATAGGGCAAAAAGAAGGCTCCAGAATGGATTCAAGGTAACCATGGTGATTCATATGGAAGGTTGCCTACATATGCTCTCATTTGGTGAATCAAACAAACCTGAGTAGCATTGCCAAGATCCATTACGAGTTGTATAACTTGGCAGCTTCTCCATCTTTCAAGAGAATCTTTATTGGATTCTCTGTTCTTGGTCAAGGTTTCATGAGAGGATGTCGAGCTTTCCTAGGTTTTGATGGGTGCCATTTGAAAGGGCCTTACGGAGGTGTGCTTTTATCTGTGGTTAGACTAGATGGAAATAATGGTTTGTTTCCAGTTGCGTTTGCTGTTGTGGAATCTGAGACAAAGGAGAGTTGATGTTTTTTCTTCGAGTGTCTCAATGAAATGTTGGATGGGTTCCAAGAGGTTAAGTCATGGAATTTCATGACTGATAGACAGAAGGTATTACCTTTTTGGTAGTTCTTTCTGCAGTTTAGTATGAACTTATTATTGACTACTAATTTTATTCTACTTATGCAATTTTTGTGTCCTTATGCAGGGTTTCAAGTAGGCCATAAATCATATTGTGCCACATGCCTTTAGTAAACATTGTTGTAGGCACATTTATAACAACTTTAGGGCCACCTTCTCTAGGTTACTTCTAAGGAAATTATTCTGGAATGCTGCAAGGGCATACACACCACAAGATTTCAATTATGCCATGGAGAGAATTAAGGATTTAAAGCCTGCATCATTTGCATGGCTTCAAAGGATGCCTACCTTAATGTGGGCAAGGCATGCCTTTGATACTTCTGTGAAAAGTGACCATGTGATAACCAATTTGAGTGAGTCATTCAACAATTGGGTTGGAGAGTTGAGGGAAAAACCTATACTAACCTTGCTAGAGAGTTTGAGGGCTAAACTTATGAATATGTTACAAAAGAGGTTTGAAAAGGTATGTACTTGTCCTAACTCTTTTATACCAAAAACTATGGAGAAGTTGAATGCTGTGAAGCATGAATCCAAAAAATGTACCCTCTTGCTTGCTGGTCATGATGAATTTCAGATCCCAGATGGATCATTTCATTATGTAGTTTATATTGGTAAGAGGACTTATGAATGTAGGGTATGAGACATCAGTGGAATACCTTGCAAGCATGCTGCTATTGGCATTGCATATAGGAGGCAAAACCTTGAGGATTTTTGTGATCCATGTTATTATAAGGAGACATACCTCAAAGCTTACAATGAAATGATTCATCCCATTCTTTATGTCAAGTTATGGCCACAATTAGGTGGCATCTTTCCATCTCAGCTGCTGCCACCACCATTAAGAAGACTCCCTGGAAGGCCAAGGAAAAATAGAAGAAGAGAGGTAGATGAATTAGGCCCATCCATTAAATCTAAAAGATCTTGTACTGTTCGATGTGTAAACTGTAAAGAGGTCCAATAAGGATAAGAAAAGGCCAAAGAAAGAGATCGACTTCGAATGTGAGTGTAAAATTAGGTTACTCGTATGTTTTATTTCACTTTTAACATTTGGTATGCTAGATACTTTTAAAATTGTTTTGGTATAACTGTTACTACATTATAACATATTGTTTTACGATGCTTAGTCATAATGCTTTCAAGTTTTTAATGCTTTAAAAGGCTTTGAATATTTAATTATTTAAGATAGTAATGCTTTAAGTTGCTTTGGCAAGGAGGTGTGACTGCAGCTAATGGTGGGCAGGGAGGTGTGACTGCTGCTAGTAGTACACAGGGCTATGGAATTGCTGCTTCTCAGTCTTCTCAAGCTAATGCATGAATGGAAGGTTTGGAAGCTATGCTAGGCAATAAGGTGTGTAAATTCACCTGTTTTTTTTTTTTTTGCTTATATTCATTTGTTATAGTTAATCTTATATCCTATACTAAATTTTAATTAAGCTATGATAGTAAATTGTTATTTAACATCTGAGTAATAATGTGTTGATATTACTAATTCAATTTGTTAGGGATGAGGAAAGAAAAAAAAGTAGGCCTTCAAGGACTGGAGTAGCAAAGACAAGCACTCAAGAAGGGAGTAACAAAGTTTCTGAACCTGTTGCACCTATTGTGGCTGTGGAATCTGAATATGCTATGTTCTAAATTCCTTTTTGGTTAGGAAAATAACTTTTGTTGTTGGCATGGTGTATTTTGAGTATTTTGTTGGAAGTGCATCTTTTGTGTTTATTAGAAATGCTTAGGTGATGTTTTTTGGATGCCTACATTGTTTTTGGATCCCAGCAATATATTGGATGTCTGGTTACTGGGGATGTAAATATGTTGACATTGGGAATTATTATCAATGCTTAGGTGATGTTTTTTGGATGCCTATATTGTTTTTGGCTCCCAACATATATTGGATGCTTGCATTGTTTTTGGCTCCCAACAATATATTGGATGTCTTGTTACTGGGGATGTAAATATGTTTTACATGTATATAGAGAGGCTAATGCCATAGCTGATGTTTTGGCATCATTTGCGGTCCAGACTAGAAGTTCTTATGATTTTCATATTCAGGTACATTGTCAACTACTAGGAGGATGCTCTTGCAAAGGGGCCAGATCTTGTTGCCTACTGCAAGGATAAAGAGGGTTGTTAACAGAGGTAACTGTCTCTTTAATAATCTATCTTTGGGAAATGTTGTCTAGCATTGGACTGCTTCTGCAGCAAGTTTGGAGCTGTTAGTCTAAAAGCATGGAGCTAGGATCTGTTTCTGCTGAAGAGGCTTGGAGAGCTGTCAGATGGTCTCGTGTGGTGTTATGTGCTATGCTCAAGTTGCACATTGGGAGGCTGAAAGGAGTGAAGTTGCAGAAGGCCATAACAATAATTTGTCTATATTTTGTAACAGATTTTTTTGGCAATTATAGTGTAACAGAATTTCTGTTATGAAACAGAAAATCTGATGCTAATAGTTTTCTGTTCTAACATATTTTTTGGCAGTTTTCAATAATAGAAATTTTCTTTTCTTAAAAAAAAAAAGGTGATGTAAATATGTAACACAAGTCATGTTTTTTTTTCCCTAAAATTTGAAATTCCATCTAATTATGGAAGTTGTAGCAATATTGTCGCCTGAGTAGCAGCAGCAAAGAGTTCCAGTGAGTCTTCAGTTGAAGGCATTATTGCAGCAAAGAGAGAACAATCATACACTTGGTCCACATAGAGCCTGCTGCATTGTAATCCACTCGTGCTGTAAGTATTTTTTTTCCAGCAATAGTAGCAGTTGAGATGCTAAATTAAAAGTCCAAATGTTGAAAAAATCCAGCCATAGTGGATAAGAGAAACAGTCCAGCTAAACAGTCCAGGAAAAAAAAAAATAGTCCAGAAGTCATGTCTCCAAATGATTTGAACGAATTAACAGTGGGCAAAACAAAAGGTTAATATGGAAATTCTAATTGTGTATTAGAATGACAACATTTTTGTTAACAAATTTTTAATAGAGACGGACGATAGGGGGTTCTCTGTTACAAGCGCACAAACTTGAGGGGGGTATAAATGTAATATTTCAAATGTGAAGGAGTCCAGCTGATTAAGTGACAAAACTGAGGGGGGTTGGATGTAATTTAGCCTTATTTTTTTTCATCCAAATTGACAGAGGGTGTATTCACGCGCCTAAAGACTGATGTGGACTTTGTTTGCAAGTTTTCCCTCCAAAGTAACATTTTTAATGCCTAAAATTCCCTTTACATCCTATATTATAATCCCCATGCTTCTCCTCATTTTAGCACTTTGCTATCCAACAACCATTTCACGTTGATTGAAGTGAAAGAGTTTTTGACTATACCCAGTCTCAACCCAAATTTTATTGTCAAACTTAGTAAGTTTTAAACTTATTTATCAAATCTAGTCTCTTTATTAAAATTTTATTTCAAATGAAGTCTTCACAAGTAAAAACATTATTCAAAATGACATTTTTAAACTGGATAAATTTTTAGAAGTGTTATTGTAAATGATGTCTTTCAAATCGTTATTTAAAATAACGATTCTTTAGTGATTAAAAAATAAACGGTTTCCTAACGGAGTTAGGGCATAATCACAAATGCATAAATTGTCATTTTAAATAACATTTTTAAAGTCGTTATTCCAAATGACATTTTAGGCGAATAAAATCAGAAATTCCCTTTATCAAATCAGAAAAGCCCTAGATCTCATAAATTAAAATCAACCCAAATCTCTCAGTTACTCTCTCCAGTTGTCTGATGAAGGTCACACATTCGACAAAGACCACTTTGACACAGGCACCTAACTTCGGTGAAGACCACTCCTTTGGCGAAGACCATTCCAACGAAGGATTTAGCAAATCTCACCAACTCCTCTGTTGCCGTTTGAAGACCACTCCTCATGTGTCTCTCTCTTTCTCACTATCTCTGTCCCTCTCCTCCGACGAGTTCTGACCACAGCTCCGACTACCCACTGAAGGTATTTTGCTTGTTGTCTCTTTTGCTCACTCTATCTCTCTTTATTATCCAAAGGCTTGTGTATGCCTCTGTAACCTCCTGCTACTTTAGCTTTAAGAATTGATGTGGTTTATAGCTTAATTCTGTACACACACACACACACAAAATTATGTAGACACACACATACACACACTAAATGGACAACAAATGTGTTAGAGACAAAGCTACCCTGAAAAAATGTTAAATCAAAGCAGAAAATATGACACTGATTATCATGAATAGATTTAGCTAAGTACAAGGGGCAACACCTGTAGGGTTTTGCATATTCAAGAAGATGAGTTAAGTTCCTACATATGTATTTCCTAGCAAAAGGGTACGAATTGCTTGCATGTATAAAATTAGATTCAAAATAAAACAACCAAAAATAAAAACATGGTTTTCTTGAGCAATGGTTAGGTTTCAATCAGACAGACGATGTTTGAACATATAAACATGATTTGAATTCTAAGTCTTTGGTGTCTCTTGTGAGCATCCCCAAAAATCACAAACTTGGCTCACATCCATTATAGTCTGTTGAGCAAAATCAGTTTTTTTTTTTTACCAAAAGTCAGAGTGCTTTCATTATTAAGAAATAGACCGCTACCGAAAGGATGATAATAAATTGTTAAGCGGAAGGTCTTAACCCTCCTCCACTATTTAGAAGCTTGGTAAAATAAATGGACTAGTCATAATTTTTATTTTAATATTTGTTTACATGTATTTTGGGTGGTGACACTTGTGAGATCCGCATTCCTGCACAATCCAAAGAATTTTTAGTTAGTGGGTTCACATGCTTCTCAGATAAAAATATGGAAGATTCCATCACCTTTTTGTGCTCATTTTGACAGCAGACTTTTACATTTACAAAGGATATAATGTTCAAATACCTACTAAAATAGGGAAATACTATTTGGACTTAAAATGTGGATTTAAAATGTAGACTTGATCAGTCACAACTATTGAATAGGTAGTGAGTTCTAATAAATGTTGGGACTCACAATAAAATTAATAGCAATGATTGATCAAGTCTATATTTTAGGTCTATGTAGCATTGCTCACTAAAATATGACAGTTAAAAAGTCCCCACTAACCCTAGAGTAAGCAACAAGTTACCCTGCTAGCTCTATAGTCTTTGAATAGTGGCATCTACCTTGTCAAAATGACTAAATTGGCAAGACAACGAATAATATGGTTAGTGGGGATTTCTTCTGACAGGATGGTTAACAAACCGTGCTGCAAATGCCATACAATTAAGGACTTATGATAATTCAATTGGATCAAACTTGAACCTGAACAATTCAGTTCAACACAACCCCAAAATCAAACTTTTCAAACCGTAAAGCAAAGGGTGGCAAGATCAATAAAATTAGTAATGTATTCAAAATTTTAGACCAAAAAATAGATGAGAAACAGTAGAAGTCAGCAAGTTGCAAACAATAATGGTTTCAATTTGATAGCTAGATAGCCAAGATATATTATTTTTACCAAATGGACAACCTCATATTCAAACCCATATGCCCATCACTTCTACCACTATATCAGACAATGGTTCTTAGCAGAGTAACTTTCAAACACTTCTATTTAATGATCTACTATTGATGGAAAACAAGTTGTGGGCACGATGGATTGACATTGCATGGGAATGATAGAATTAAATTTGAGATGTTCAAGTTGGAAATCTCGAATTAAACCTTTTGTCTTTATTTAATTGTGAAAAATCTATATCAAACTGTTAAATTTAAGATGTTGTGTGGTGATGTAGGTTGTGGACATGAATCGTGATCCATACTCATTACTACATCCTGGTCCTAATGATGCATCTGTACTATCATTACAGCGTGAGCATCACACCACTGCTATTTGGGAGGGCGTTAACATTTACAATGTAGACGATTTGAGGCTCCACTTCGTCGAGTTACCATCCCTGATGAGCGGCTTATTCAGTATCTATGCACAGTTGGGATGTCACATTTTACCCTTGGTTGTTGGGGTGTAATTACGAACAAAGGTTAAATAGACATTTTATGTATTATTACGTCTTTATAAATTTGTTGAACTTTATAGATGAGATGTCACATTTTTGGAACAGTACACTTCAACCCATGTATTGCGTCGCTATCGGGAACAACTTGACCAAATGAGAGACGATCAGGTATATCCACTTGGCCATATCTTATTTACTTACCCGGATGTTAGGTTTTAAATTTTGGTAATGTTTGTTGGGATGATTGCATTGTATGTTGGGAAGTTGTTGAATTTTGGTAAAATTAGTGGATGTAGAGATGGTGGGATGTTTTTGTATATTAGTTTATCTCGGCCATTGAGTTGGGTGTGTTGTATACATGTTGAAAATTTTGAAAAGTTTCAATTTACAGGAAAAATTCTGCCCATTTTTTTAAAAAAATACTTCTACATTTATTAATGTTTGCCCACAATTTATGTTGCAGATGATATGTGAGCAGTATACTGCTGAGGTCATGAGTCAACTGCCAAATTATTGCCTTATTGGGTAAAATATTTGGCGCACACTCCCTATTGATTTGTTTTGATGTCGTGAGTGAAATTTTTTTGATTGTGTTACTCGATAGTTCAGTCTTGTACAACGTATACCATCAATATGTGATACTAGTAGGGCCTTGCATGCTGTCAACTGTCGCGAGATATCGGGTCGGGATTGGACCGATGTTCATTAGGTGTACATAGACATGTGGACCCATCGTCATGATACCCTTGTTACAAGAGACTTGGCTAAAACACCGATGAATCCTACTGAAACATACATGCTATGGTATCATCGCATCATTCGTTGGCTTGTTGATCCCCCCATTACTAGGCATACTATTGATTTTCAGCCAGTAGGGAACATCATAGAGCTACTGGTAAGATGTTGTAAAATGATTTACTATTATATTGGTACGTCAAAAATATGGAATTGTTTACAATAATAAATATTTCATGTAAATTTTTTGTAGGAAGAGACTCTTACACAGAAGGGCAACCTAGATTTGACACTTTGCATGGAGAATCTTGGGCGTATTCTAGATTTGAACTCCTCGTGTTTGACATCCATCCATGAGCAGCAACGACTTTTCAATGCTCCAATCTCGGCAGCTGATGTTGCGTCTACATCTGTGCAGGCACCGCCTTTTGGTGTTTTTACTACTCCTATTTCTTCACCGCTAACACAGGAGTCGACACCAACACCGACACCGTCACTAGCACCAACATTGACACTAACACTGACACCGACACTGACACCGATACTAGAACTGACACGGACATGCATCAGCATCGACACCATCACCAATCATCTCAGGAGTACTGACCCCTACAGTTGCAATGACACCTTCTCCTACACCTTTAAATGTTCCCTACATTCCACCATCAGTGTCAACATGTGGTACAACATCAGTTATATTAACACCCCTGCCGTGTCATGCATCAATAGTGTCATCGCGCGTAGTCCGACCTACCATTTCTCTTGAGCATCCTTTACCAGATCCTATGTTAGTTGAGGAGGGGTTGACACAGGATGATACACTTATAGGTATAGGTCATGTGAGAGCCGTATTGCGAATTCAAGGTAGACGATAGGGTCGGGGTCGGGCCCAGGGGAAACTTAAGAGAAAACTTATACGTGCTTTTTTCATTAACCCTTCTTCAGCACAGTCTTGTCCGATGCAATAGAGGTTGTAACGATTTAAATGGATTGCCATGCGATTGTTCTCAACTAAAAAATGATACAATGTTCACTCCAATTGTTGAGGTGTCTTAATTGGCATTTGGATGACAATTTGTCGAGGCCTTTGTATATTGCAAGTTTGCATATCTCCACTAAGATTTTCTCGCTTTGTCAAACGATATTGCAATTTGGCCCGCATGGTGATTATGACCATGCAATCCCTGCTTGAATAACGTAAACTAGGATTCAGTGTATAGAAGAACTCATCCTCTAAGGCCTAATGATAACCCATATTTTCATATAACATTCTCACACTATAATTCATGGTTGGAAATGAGTTTTGTTGAATGAGTTACTTATACACGATGAATATATAGTCTAGAAAGAATAAGGTTTCGGTGGACATATCAATTTACTGAGAAAGGATTGTCATGACTTCACAATACACTGATTGCTTTCCTGTTACCTATGACTTGACAATACACTGATTGTTTTCCTGTTACCCAAGAATTGACAATGCACTGATCAGTATTCAATAGATTTGCACTTACATGACTATTCAATAAGCCACCTCATGAAGTGGATACCCATTGAATCAATGAATTTCCTAATGAAATGACAAAACCCTATAATTGCTAATCAACCATGTGCTGTAATGCACACACACAGCTGCCAACAAGGTGTAAGGCTGAACTGGTGAGCATTTCAGTAAAAATCATGTGCTAAAGTGAAGTGACAACTGACGTTAGATAAGGTTGAAGAAGAAAAAGTGACTGCTCGTGACTACTTAATGTCATGTGGTGAAGTGACTGAACCTTGAATGGGTTTCAGCAAACCATATGCTGAAGTGACAACTGGCATTTGATAAGGCTGAAGAAGAAAAAGTGACTGCTTGTGACTACTTATTTTCATCTGCTATAGTGACAAAAACCTAAATGGGTTTTAGCAAACCATGTGCTAAAGTGACAACAAACATTTGATAAGGGTGAAGAAGTGAAAATGATTGTTCGTGACTACTTAATTTCATGTACTGGAGTGATTAAACCGTGAATGGGTTTCAGCAAACCATGTGCTGAAGTGAAATGACAACTGCCATTTGATAAGGCTAAAGAAGAAAAAGTGACTACTCGTGACTACTTAATCTCATGTGTTGAAGTGACTAAACCTTGAATGAGTTTCAACAAACTATGTGCTGAAGTGACAAGACACAGTTGATAAGGCCGAAGAGTGAAATAGAGTGAAATGATCTTACGCAGGTCTGACACATGACTAAACCCTAAATGGCCTCACATGACTACATTGTCTTACTATTGACTGCTATGAGCTATTCAGCACACTAGTGTTTGGAGAGTACTATTTAAACACCTTATTTGTGGTTTATATGACAAACAATAAAGATTATTCTACATCAAATTTCTCTACAAGATTTAACAATCACAGACGTGGATGAGTTTGATTGTTACAAGAGCGAAACAATGATTACAAAACTGAGTTTCTGATGCAAAAAAGTATTATGCAGGAGTACGACGAGAATGAACTTTTTGTGCTAATGAATTAAATGAACTATTCACACAACTAAGAGAACTTGACATACTAGTGCTTCATAGACGATCAGTAACAATGCAACACCATAATAGAGAGAACTACGAATCAACAATAAAACATGTTCAAAGAGATAATAGTAGAATGTTATTACGTAGGTGTCTCTATTATATGCTCCAACTAGCAAAATACATGGTGATGGGAATTGAACTCTATGAGATCTAATCTCCATATGGATGAGAGTTGACACTAGTTGAGCAAACTAATATATTGTCTAATGCACAATGCCTGTCATATGATTATATGTCTGATGAAGATTAACAAATGTACTCAGTGTGCAATTGTTTGTACCAATGTCATATCTTGAATATTGGTAATCATTGTTCATTTGTGATATAACTTTATCAATGTAATCAGTGTAGTGCCAAGTCATGCTAGCACTTTGTCATTGAATTGTTATATCATTACTTTATTAGTGTGAAGTCATATCATTGCTTTATTAGTGTCAAGTCATGTTAGTCGTACGCAGTAAGTGTCTTGTAAAATTTATATATAATTTTATTTTGTACCTATATAAACCATTCTTAATTGTGTACATCATAACTCAAAAAATGTCAAGGCGCACATCAAGTAGGCAATCTAGTCAAACCACCCAAGGTTCTTCATCACACAATAAACAATATAGTTCATCTTCAACCAATGAATGTCAATGCTCAACTAGCCAAGCAGCATCGTTGAACATAGTTCGTTCAATTGGATTCTACACAAATTCCACTGGTATAACTTGTTATGGACAAAAACATGAGTTCCGCAATGAACCTATCGACCCTTGTCACCCATTCGATCAAGTTGGACAAGTAATTATTGGGTCTATGACCGACTAACCGCCTCCGAGTGTTTATATTGAACCCACACCAAGATGGCGGTAGTTATATGACAAACGTTGTGAGCTTGAAGTACATTGTCGTTGCCATGGACTAATGGTACCGAAGGCACGTTTGACTGATATATATGATCCACAAAACTCTAGTAACCATGAGGAGATCATAGCAAGACTTGAACGTAAAATGATCAGATGCAACGTCGACTTGATCGTTTGTATGCAATCGAGTATGTAAAAATGAGCATTTCGATCCTGACTATGTTGATACTCAAATTTTAGAGAATCCGTTACTTTTTTTCGATCCTGAACTTTCTGATTATTTCGATTTAAGTGATGATGCGTCCAAAACTTTTATTCCATCGAGTTTATATGTACTTGACAACCCTATATGTTGTTTTGAACATCAACCACAATATTGACAGACTATATTTTTGACAGTCTCATGTAATAACGTTGTTTTGCTTAATATATACGTATCTTTTTTTTATATTAGTATGTTTTGTACACTTTTGTAGATCAAATCTCATTGTCGATGAACTTATGACATTACTTCAGAATAGACAATTTTTTAACATATACAAAATTTCCCAAAATCAGTCACTAAATACATTTATACATAAACAATATTTTATGCATTTTTGGTAATGTAATGCAATGAATTAACTTTTTTTTTTAATTCATAACTTGATTTTTTTGTAAAATATTAAAAAAAATGTCATTTAATATCACAAAAAACTTAACAAACTAAATTTAAAATAGGGAGTAGGTTGCAGTAAAACACCCAATGACGTTTTTGGTGTGTAAATTAACTGTGTAAATGCTGTTTTAAATGTACTCTTTTATAAATGTCATTAGCAATGATGAATTTAAAGATTTCATTTAAAATGAAGATTTAAAACCAATTTTAAAACGTCATTTTGAATGCCGTTTTTACTCCTGATAATGTCATTTGAAATAACGTTTTAATAAAAAGATTGAGTTTGGAAAATAAGTTTAAAATTGATTGGGTTTGAAAATAAAGTTTGGGTAGGGGTTGGGTACGGTAAAAAACTCCTGAAGCGAAGAGAGCGCAAATGAATGATAAAAAAGATAGTTGTCAATTTTCGGCCAATATTCGAGAATGTGGTAGTTGTTTCTTCATAACTTTCAGTTTTTATTTTTATTTTTCAAGTATACGTTTTGCTGAATTTTCGAGTATGTGGTAGCTGATTATTTTTTGCTGATTTTTTATAATTTTATAATTTTAATTTTTGGGCAGAATGTCCATGTCCAGTAATGTGGGTGGTCAAGCTGGAGGTGGAGCAGGAGGTAGAGATGGAGATAGGGAGAATATTGACCTTATGTATGAATTGACAAATTTTTTTTGTAAAGTGAGAACAGCTATTATGGTTGTTGAATTAGAGAAGCCAAGCAAGTGTCGGTTGTATTTCGTGTGTGAGAAGAAGGAATGCAGATTTTGGGCTTGGTGTGACCCACACACCATAAAATGGACTCCACCAGATGAAAACACAGTTGAGAAGTTTGATGAGACTGAAGATAAAATCGCCACAAGCTTGAGGTTTCAGTCAATTGAAGCAAATATTGCACTGTTCAAGCTGCTAGCAGTCACCACCATGTGTCCCCTTGTATTGTACTTGTAATGACAATAGTTGTGATAATGTTTAAGTGATTGAAGTGGTATTTTCTATAATGAAATCCAAAGTGTTTTAAGTGGTTTTCCTGTAATGAAATTTGTTGTTATTTTCAAGGATGGAGACCAAAATATAGCATTCTTCTTCAAGACTTTAACTGCAAGGAGAAATATAAACAATATAGTCTCATTGACTAAAACCGATAGAATTGTGGTTGACACACCAGGTGAGATCAAGCAAGAAGTGGTGGAACATTTTCAACAGCTACTTGGTGATACATTGCAATGTAGCTTCAGCGAAGTGGAATTACTAGGGGATATCAGATGGAATGGAATAATAGATACACAAGCAGCTGCCATGGTAAGGGAAATCTCAAATGATGAAATTAAAAAGGTAGCCTTCTCTTTGCACCCAAACAAGGCCCCTGGACCTGATGGTTTCAATGCCTATTTTTTTAGAAAAGCTTGGCTAGTGGTTGGAGAAGATGTTATTGAGGTAGTCAAAGAGTTCCTTCAGGACTGGTCAGGTTGTGAAGGAAATTAACAACACTGTTCTAGTATTGGTGCCTAAAATAATTAATCCAACTTCAGTGGGAGATTATAGACCAATCTCTTGTTTTAACACCCTTTACAGGATCATCTCAAAGGTGATTTCTAATAGAATTAAAGTGGTATTACAACCATTTACAAACCAGAATCAGTCCGCCTTTATACCAGGTAGGAGAATAGGTGACAATGTGTTTTTGGTGAAAGAGATAATGAGAGATTATTACTGGGAAAGGGGGTCTCCCAAGTGTGCTATTAAAGTTTTTTTGGGTAAATATATAAAATCTATTGATTCAATATTGCAAAAGTCTACATTTAGCAAGCATACCCAACTAATACATCAGTGGAGTTTGCAATTAAAAACTAGCATTACAAAGAAAAGATAGCTTAACAACAAAAGGAACACAAAACAAGATCTGGATCAAGCTCGAGGGCTAGAAGGTGCCAACTATGAAGAATTCTAGCATTTTGAGAGATGCCCCTAACTTTTATAGTTAGTAATCTATTGCGAACCACATTACTAATTGTGCAGAACAATGAGTTTGTATCTCTAGATTCGTTTCTGAATATTCTAGAATTCCTCTCCCTCCAAAGTACATAGACAGTTGCTACCAAACACAACTTGAGCACAATAACTTTCAGTGATTTGCCTTTTTCATTCCTCAGCCAATTTGGAAATGAGTTACTGCCAAGGAGCTGGAAGTAATGTTGTGTCACATTTATGCATAATCTGGTTCGACACACTGGCAGTACATGGGCAGTTGAAGAAGAGGAGTTCATGAGTCTTTATTTCATTCCTACAAAAGTAGCAACTTGTTCCCATGTGCCACATGAAATTCTGTAACTTATCCTTAGTGCACAGCTTCCCAAGCACAGCCATCCATAACACAAAACTCATCATTGGAATGGCTTGCTTTTACTATGTTGGACATATAACAACTTAGTTTATTAAGATTTATTATAATTTTCTTTTTTACCTTTTTATCCTAATTGTAATTTTCATTGATTATATATACGGGAACTTTACACTTAGTTTATATCCCTTGTAACTCACACATATTTCTTTAGTTGGTATCAGAGCCAAAACCCTAACTCAACCCTAACCATAACCTTAGCCTTTTATACCTCGTTGCAGCCTACCGCCACAACAAACTAGCCACACCACCACCACTGTGCAATAG
Source organism: Ilex paraguariensis (assembly GCA_963454935.2). Lineage (NCBI taxonomy): Eukaryota > Viridiplantae > Streptophyta > Magnoliopsida > Aquifoliales > Aquifoliaceae > Ilex > Ilex paraguariensis. The sequence goes on from CAUOFW020005380.1 coordinate 354,835, forward strand.
CAGCAACCACAGCCCAGCCACCATCACAGCATCCCACTGACTGCCCAGCAGACCACCACAACTCAGCAAACCAAAACCACCAACTGCAAACCAAAACCCAGTCCACTGCGACAGCACAACTTCACAGCTTCACCGACAGCCATACCGACAGCCATAAAGCACCGACCGACCAGTCTGCCAAACCAGTCCGCTACCTACCAGTCCAAGTCAGTCTGCCAAACCAGTCCACTACCAACAGACCAGTCTGCCAAACCAGTCCAAGGGAACAAATAGACCCAGACCAGTAAAAAAAAAAAAAAATAGACCAACACAACAATAAACCCAGACCAGCCCACAGCCCAGACCAGCCTATTACCCATTGTTGGGTCACTGTCCAGCCCATTCATCAACCCACTGTCGGGTCGCGTTTTTTATTGTGGCTTCGTTGTTCGCATTCTTTGTCACAGTGCTATCAAGTTGTAATATTTAGGATTTTTTTAAGAGGGGTTGAATCCTCTTCTTTGTTGATTTGCTTTTGACGTAGTAGATCATTTATTTATATTTATTAGATTTCTAAGCACTGTGACATGATTATTGGGAGTTTTCTGGACCTTCTTTATCTGTCACTACTGTTCGACTGGAGGTATATTGTTCTCTCTTATTTTATCTTTCTATTTATCTTAGAGTTATTTTTTCTATCACGGTGCCCTAGTATTGCTATTGGTTTGGCTTCTACTGTGGGACTTGAGACCCTTACTGTTGACACATCTATCATTGAGACATCTATTGGTACTTTCACTTTTATGTTTAACCAGTATACAGTACCTACTGGCACAGTTGCATTACCAGCACTATCGGGCATAATCTCTCAAAAAGTTACGGCACAATTGTTGAATGAGCGTAACTTCGCTGAGTGGTCTCGCTCATTTCAGCTTTTCTTAGGTCGTGTAGGGAAGCTTGATTGGCTGATGGAATGTCACCTAAAGCCAGCTAATGCCAACTCTGGATATTCTGTGTGGTTTTCTGATAACTATGCCAATCTTGGATGGTTATTTGGCTCGATGGAGCCATCTATTTGCAGGATCCACCAGTTTCATAGCTTTATTCTGAAGCTATGGAGCGCATTATCAAAGATGTATTCCCAGTTAGGACGGGGAGTTCGTGTTTATGAGCTTTTTGAGGAGCTCTCATATGCTCGGTAGGGAGATATGACTGTTCAAGATTATTATGACTATTTGACCTAGCGCTGACTTGATTATGAGACACTACGTTCCCTTGCTGCTATTTTGAGGATAGAGCCCTAGGGGGCAGTATTCTTGCATATTCGAGAGTAGGAGGATAGGATTCACAAGTTCCTTATGGGGCTTTACAATGAGTTTGAGGGACCTCGTTCTTAGATCTTGTCGATGTTGACACTTCTTTTTCTTTATGAGGTTTATGCGATGATTGAGTAGCATGAGTGCCGTATCCGTATTGCATCACTTCTAGTTGCGGCCTTGACTCCACCAGCTGATCATATGACTCTTGCAGTTACTGCAGGGTCTCATTTAGGATCCTCAGTCAGGGGTGAGTAGTGCTCGGTCTAGCACTGTCAGGTTGCCCCAGATCAGCGTAGATAGGGGGATTCTCATCAGTGTGATTATTGTGGCCGACCAGGACATCTTAGGGCTGCTTGTTAGAAACTCCATCTGGAGCTTAAGCTGCCTCTATGAGGCCGTACTACCGCTATTGTTGAGATACCACCACTTACTACCGTTACTCCTACTACTACTCCTTCTTGGCAGAGTGATATGGATGATATCACTTCCCGATTGGATATACTTATGTCTGCTCTAACTTCTTAAAGTTTGATTACTGCTGCTGCCACCACTACAAATATACCTCGTGCCTTTTATGCTTGTGCCAGTCCGTCTCCCCTTTGGATGGTGGACTCAGATGCAAATGGTTACATGACAGGTGAGACCCATCACTTCACCACTTTTGACGAGCAGTTACATGCATAAGTCCAGTTAACAGATAGGACATATGCCCCTATTGTTAGTAGGGGTACAGTCTGCCTCCCAGATGACTTTACATTATGTTCGTTTTTTCATGCGCCAAAGTTGGCCATGAATCTATTATCTGTACATCAGTTAACAAGAGATTTTCACTGTGCGGTTGTGTTCTTATCTGATTCGTGTTATTTGCAGGAGCTGAGTACTAGAAGGATTATTATCAGGGGACATGAGAGAGATGAACTGTATTATCTAGGCGATCCACCTCTAGTTTCACCAATTCCTCCACATGCTTTGTCCTTATTTGTTTCTAGCTTGCATGCTAGTATTTTACCTAGTAGTTGTTGTTATGATTTTTTGTCACAAACTGTTCAGTTGTGACATAATCGTTTTGAATATACAAATTTTAAATATTTATGTATGTTGTTTCTTGCTTTGAGCAATGTTTGTGTTGGTGGTAAACTTGATTGTATTATATGTTCCCTATCAAAACATGTTAGGACCAGTTATATTTCTCGCATGCACCAGTCACCCAAGCCATTTGACCTAATACACTCTAATATTTGGGGACCCTCTCCTGTTACTGCTCTGTCAGGTGCTCGATACTATGTAACATTTATAGATGATCATGCCCATTGTACTTGGGTCTACTTTTTGCATAGGAAATCTGATGTACTCCCTATAATCACTCAATTTCTGTAGATGATTAAGACATAATTTGATGTCATTGTTCGTGCTCTTCGTTCGGATAATACCAAAGAATATGTGTCTGATGCCTTAATGTCTCACCTTTTTTCTCAGGGTATTCTTCAACAACTCACTTGTCCATATACTCCTAAGCAAAATGACATTGTTGAAAGAAAAAATAAGAGTCTGATAGGGATGGTACGTTGTATGCTTAGAGGCATGAGGGTACCAAAATTTTATTGGTATTTTGCTGTTTTGACTTCTACCTTTCTGTGCAATCGTACACCAAGTCATTTTCTTCAGCATAAGACTCCCTTATAGGTCTTATTTCCTGAGAGGATACTTTTTCTAATCCCCCCTCATGTTTTTAGATGCACATGTTTTGTTCAGGATCGATCCCTTACTCGTCGTAAGCTTGATGATAAAGCGATTCGTTATGTCTTGATGGGCTATTGTCAGCAGTCTAAGGGATATCGGTGTTATGATCCTATTAGGCGTCATATGTATCATAGTCTAGATGTTACATTTCTTGAGCATATTTCTTATTTTTCTTCTAGTCTTGTGTCTGCCCCTCCAGTTGATGATACTCCATTTGATTTTCCATTACCACAAGAGGCAGAGCCATTGGTCACTATCATTACAAAGTCATCTGTCTCTCCTCCTCCACATCTACTCATCCCTATCAGTACAGAGTCACTAGTCTCTCTTCCTTTGCAGGTTTATGTTCGTCGCCCTCGCTCTCATCTACCTACTGATGTTCCCTCTATCTTAAGCGATGTAGGTAATACTTCTCAGTTCATTGAGCATATTGATGCACCTATTGTTAATACTAATGAGATTGCAGGTATTGAGCCAGCTACTTTACCTGATGAGACATTGTCAGTGGAGGATAATGATTTAGGGCGTCGTTATCCCTGGTGTGATCGTCGCTTAATTGTTCATTATGGTTGGACTGCCAGAATTTTATATCCGATCTTTGCTTATGTGTCTTATGGTGTTTTTTCTCTAATATTTCGAGCTTATAGTATGACCTTATCAGATACACCAGTTCTTCGCTTTGTTTCAAAGGCTATGAGGGAGCCCCAATTGGTTCTTGCCATGCAGACAGAGATGGACGTTCTTCAGCGTAATCATACGTAGGATCATGTCTCTTTACCTTTAGGGGTGAAGTCTGTTGGCTGTCGCTAGGTTTACACCCTGAAGTTTCTTGCGGAAGGTACTATTGATCGTCACAAGGCTAGGCTTGTGGCGAAGGGCTTTACTCAGGTACCAGGTCGTGATTTTGGTGCTACCTTTGTCCCCGTGGTAAAATTGACTATTGTTCGATTGATGATTTCTCTAGCTGCAGGGTACTCTTGGCCTCTTCATCAGTTGGATGTGAAGAATGCATTTCTTCACGGTGATTTGGACGAGATTATTTATATGGATGCACCACCGGGCTTTCGTGGTGAGGAGGAGTATGCTGAAAATGTATGTCGACTGCGTAAGTCTTTTTATGAACTGAAATAGTCACCACGAGCCTGGTTTTCTCGCTTTAGTGATGTAGTTGTACGTTTAGGGTTCACCAGATGTCATTCTGATCATACCTGCTTCATTCGACGGAATACTTTTGGACAGTGTGTCATCCTTTTGGTATATGTTAATGATATTATTATTACTGGAGATGATATTTTTGAGATTGCGTAGGTCAAAGTAGACCTTGGGAAGGCCTTTGATGTGAAGGACCTTGAATTTTTGCGATACTTTCTTGGGATTGAGGTTGCCCGTAACAGCAGGGGTATTGTTCTTTCTTACAGAAAATATGATCTGGATCTTCTCCTAGACACTAGGAAGCTTACTGCTAAAGGTGAGGAGTTGAGAGATCCGACTATCTATCAGAGGTTGGTAGGTAGACTTGTCTACCTAGCCAACACTAGGCTAGACATTTCATTCGCTGTCAGCCGAGTTAGTGAGTTCATGCACAAACCATGTCAGCCTCATTTAGCTGTAGTTTATCATATTCTTCGGTACCTCAAGTCTAGTCCTGGACTTGGGCTATTCTATGCATCAAGATTTGAGACTGATTCTCTAGCCTGTTATTCAGATTCAGATTATGGGGGAGCGTGTGACGGTCAATCTACTACAGGCTTTTGTGCTTTTCGAGGGACTCATCTTATCTCTTGGAAGAGCAAGAAGCAGTCAGTTGTGTCCCGCTCATCAACAGAGGCAGAGTATCGGGCACTGACACTGACACTTGGCACATGTGAGATTATCTGACTATGATCGATTCTTGGCAAGTTGGGATTTCCAGTGACTTCTTCATCTACATTAGATTGTGATAATCAATCTGTTATTCAGCTCGCTTCTGACTCTGTATTACATGAGAGGACGAAGCATTTAGAGATCAATGTTCACTTTCTTCGGGAGAAGGTTAGCAGTGGTATTGTTACTCTATCATTTGTGGGAACTAGTGATCAGGTTACAGATGTTTTCACCAAACCTGTCACTTTATCCATTCTTCGGGATTCCGTTGTCAAGCTTGACTTAGTTGACATTTTTGCACCTAGTTTGAGAGGGAGTGTTGGAGATATAACAACTTAGTTTATTAGGGTTTATTATAGTTTTTCTTTTTACCTTTTTATCCTTATTGTAATTTTTATTAGCTATATATACAGGGGATCTATACTTAGTTTGTATCTCTTTTAACTCACACATGTTTCTCTAGTGATTAACTTGTGCCATATCACCTTAGGAGCAAGAGAGTGGATCGTTTTCCAAGCAGATTTGGAGGAGTATGTTCCACTTCAAGAACATAGCCAGTTGATTTTGTCCTCCACATTGAAATCTGCACTATCTTATACTTGTTAGAGAAATTATGGGGCCATCTCCATTGATTAACATCAATTATACTGTCCACCATAACATCAGCATCTAACCTGGAATCTTCAACAATTCTACTTGACCATTTAAGTGATAAGGGACCATGAGGATGCCATTGATCATGCCACAAACTTCTTGTTCTGCCATTGCCAACAATATACTAAATAAGTGTTCGTGTAAGATCTCTTAGCTTCAACAATTTTCTCCAACTCCAAGAGCAAATTTGTGGGGTCTTAACAACCCAAAAGCTTCTACCTTTCAAGTAAGTTGCATTTATCCATTAACCCCACAGGTTAGAATGGTCATTAAAAAGTTACCAAATGTATCCCATCATTAATGCACTATTCTAATCATGCAGCTTCTTAAGCTCCAATCCAACAATCTCTCTGGTATTTCAAAGAGCACAACGGGCACAACAACAATGAAAGGGTTAACGTAGAGTGAAAAAGAAAATTCATCAAATTACAGAAAGTGGACCCTCTTCTTTAGGTAAAGTCACCTCTAACCAGGCAACCCTACCTCCCATTACTTTGAGCTCAGTTCCACTCGAAAGAAATGATATCAATATTTGTTCCACCCTCTTTAAAACACCTTTAGGAATGATTAAGTGGCATAGCCAATAAATTTGCATATTTATCAGCACTGATCTAATTAGTTGTAGTCTACCAGCATATGAAAGCACTTTGTTCGTCCAAGACTTGACTCTTGCCTCTATTTTGTCAATCAATGTGGCACAATCAGTGGCTTTCAATTTTGTTGATATAAGAGGAACACCAAGGTATCTAATAGGTAGCTGCCCAGAATTGAAACCAAACCCTTGCATAATCTGAGTCTTGTATTCTGGCTTATCTCCTGATAAAAAGACTTGGCTCTTGGAATGATTTGCACTTCTCGACTGGAACTTTTCACTGGCTCTTTTGAGTACTTCAGCAGAGGAAGGATCTCTATGGTAGAAGTGGATAAGGTCATTTGCAAAACTCAATTGAACCAATTCTTGTTGCTTACATCTCCAATGATATTTGAACCTAGTTGGTCCACTTACTTCAAGCTTGATTATTTGGGTGAGAGCCTCCAATGCAACAACAAATAGGTATGGTGACATAGGATCCCCCTGCCTAATGCCCCTAGAACTAGGGAATAAACCAACAAGTTCTCCATTCAGGCTCACTGAAAATTTAACAGTTGATATGCGTGTTTCAATCCACTTAATCATCACATCAGGAAAATTCAAATGCCTCAACATAGATGTAAGGAATTACCACTCCATCATATCATTGGCCTTCATTAGGTCAACCTTTATTGCACACCTAGGAGTACTTTGATCCTTATAATAATTTCTCATAATTTCTTGCACCAAGTAAACATTATCACCAATCTTTCTACCTGGGACAAATGCAACTTGATTTGGATTGACAATTTCATGTAACACTTCTTTCATTCTGTTAGCAATGATCTTGGATATAATCTTGTACATGGTGTTGCAACAAGAGATGGGCCTATAGTCCCCCATTGAAGTTGGATTGGAAACTTTAGGTATCAAGGCAAGGATTGTGTTGTTGATCTCTCTTAATATGTGCCCTGTCCTAAAAAACTCCTTGACTGCTGCAATGATGTCCTCTCCAATTATCACCCAAGCTTTTCTGAAAAAGCATGCATTAAACCTATCAGGTCCTGGGGCCTTGTTAGGATGTAGGGAAAATGCAACTTCTTTAATTTCTTCACTTGAGACTTCTGTAATCATTGTTGTTGCATGTCCATCTGCTATTCCCTTCCATGTAATTCTGCCCAATTCCCCCTCTCTCATAGCATTGCTTGGTAATCTGTATCCTAGAAGATGTGTGAAATGCTCCACCACTACATGCTTCACTTCATCTGACGTATCCACCTCAGACCCATCTAGTTTGGTAATGGACATAATTTTGCTTGTATTCCTTCAAGCAACCATAGTTTTAAAGAAAAAGGCAATATTCTGATCTCCCTTCTTAAGCCACTGAATTCTTGATTTTTGTTTGAAGAAGCTTTCTTCTATTCTAGCTAACTCTACATACTTCTACCTTAGACTCTTCTCTTGGGTTATGAATTCTGCATTCATAGGTTGATGGTCAAGGTTTTTTTGACATTGCTCAAGTTCAGCTCTTGCAGCTTGAGCCTTTTGTTTGACATCCTCCTCCTGAAATTTATTTTTCATTTTAAACTCACCCTTCAGCATTTTGAGCTTTTGAGACACTTGGAATTGCAAAGATCCTTGGATGTTTTATTCCCAAAATCTTCTGACTGTGGGCAAGAAATCTTCCCTGTCTGCCAAGAAGTTAAAGAATTTAAAAGAAGCCCTTCCAGTCTTTACTTATTTTCCCATATTAACCCTTGCTGGGCTATGGTCTGAGATTCCAGCTGTGAGAAATTCAGCACTTGAAATAGTGAAACGTAAGTTCCAAGCTTCCTTAATCAAAACCCTGTCAAGTTTCCTAACTATATGCCTATCAACGCTTCTCTTGTTGCTCCAAGTATACAATAAGCCAGTATATCTCAAATCCATAAGATCATCAACTTGAATACAATCATTAAAATCCATCATACCTTGATCCCGCCTGTCTGCTCCTCCCATAGTCTCCTGGAGATTTATGATTGCAGTAAAATCCCCTATAACAACCGACGGTGTACTTGTAATACAAGCAGCATGTTGAGTTAAGCTTCTCCATAAGGGTTTTTTGTCCCTTTCCCTGTTTGCACCTTATACAAATGAAACAAAAAAAATTGGTCTTGCTCTCTAAATGTAGAACTGAACAATGGATAACTGGATCACTTTCCTCAATCTTACTTACTTCAAGTGTTAAAGGGTCCCATCCAACCCAAATCTTTCCAAGTGCTTGACTTTGATGGTTATCAAAACAATTCCAGTGTCTAAACACTGTTCTCATGATAGTTAATTAACTGATTCAACATTTTATTGGTGATGAAAGATCCACTAGTCTCTGGTATGATAATTGGCTCCATTACTTCTTAAATGGCCAAATAGCATAATGGAGGCTTCTAGATTAGCAGTCGATGCTAAAGTGGAGAGTATTACCAGAGCCTTTGGTCCAATGATACTTCTTGTTTTGTAAAGACTTTGCCTTACAGAGGTCAAGGGTTCAAGTCCCTCTCCTCTCAAAAAAAAGTTTTTTTTAAAAAAAAGTGGAGAGTATCATTGTCAATGATCAGTGGAGATGGCCTCATATCCTTCCTAATGAATTCCTGGAAGTTCAGAATTCAATGCCAACTTATTGACCCAATTCCCAAGTTATTGATAAAGTTAAATTGACAGTTGAATCTAGTGGTTCATACTCCTCTAAATCTGCCTGGGCTAACATATACACACTTTCTCCCAAGGTAAAATGGTATAGACTTGTGTGGTATGTCTAGTCAATTCCAAGAACGAGATTCATTCTATGTTTGGCTATACTTGAGAAACTAAGCACCAAGGATAAAATGCAACATTACATGCAACATTTTTTGCAGGAGTGAAGTTAAAAACCATCAGCACCTCTTTTTTGCATGTCCATTCTCTATAGCTATATGGAGTCAAATCTTGCAAAAATGTGGTGTAGCATGGCCTTCTATCTCTTGCAACAACTTATCCATACAATGACTGATGAGAGCAAAGGCAAATCACTACGAGCAGCTGTGCTGAAATTGTGCCTCTCCATTACTGTCTATGAGATTTGGAGAGAAAGGAACAACAGAATTTTCAGGAATGAGTCCAAGAACCCAACTTCAACACTATTGATCACTAGTATGGTGCGCAATCACTTACTTTCCTTAAAGATCAGGCACAGTGTTCAAAACAGAGACATTTTACAGAGATGGCAGGTTCTAGTTCTTGACCTTTGATCCACTAGCCTTGTGCTTGTTTTGCTTGTTCACAGTGTGAATTTGTATAGAAGATGTAGATTTGTATAGGGGAGAGACAATCAGTAGTTGTATTGGCAAGCGTCTAGTACTACTTCCAAATTGTCTCTCGTGCCTATCTTTTGATTTCAACTTTTTTGGAAAGTAGTTGTGGATAAGCATACTATATCTGACAGACCATAGAGTAAAGCTGTTGATGTACTTTGCATTGTTGATCAATAGAACCTTTTATTTACCCTCCAAAAAAAAATAAATGAAAAAGGAACCAATAAAGAAAAAATTGCGATCCTCCAACAAACTGTGACTTTTAATTCACTACCTATGATTTTATCTCTTGGTTCTTGTACCCATATTTTTGTTATTTTTTAGCTTGTGTTTTGCTTGAATAGTGTTTTTTCTGAGAACATAAGGTACATGTGGTCTATAATTGCGTGTTTATTATTTTTTATTGTGGTAGATTGTTTTGCAATTAATCTACATTTGCATACTTGCAACTTTTTTGTTATGTGTTTTTAATTTGAACATGATTTCCTTTTTTTTTTTTAATTGGCCTCAATTGACTTCCTTTTTTTGGCAAACGACCTTCGTAAATTTATATAAATGCACCATCTTACTTTTTTTGTTTGAATAAAGTATATTACACAATGCTTTAAGGGTACATCCTAAATTAAAGTCTTGGCTCCGTCCTGAATTTTGGTGAGATAAATGCGTAAACCTACGAACTTTGGATATATAGTAATGAGAGATGACACATTTGAGAGGTCTTCATTGCACTTTTAATACAACTACATTTTACTCCCTTTCTTGCCTAAATTTTGCACTTCATATTATTTTGTGGAGCCCATTCCAATTGTCTTCAACCTCCAAATACAAAATTATTCATACTTTTAGTTCCAACAAAAGACCAGTTCAATCTCACAGCTCAATCAAAGGCAAGAGAAACTCCAATGTCTTGCATCCAAAAGGGTCAGTTTCAGTACTTTTCGAAAAAAAAAAACCAGTTTAGCATCACTGTTTATGCAATTTTTTGCGAGCGTAATGGAAACTCCAACATGTTGGCTCAGCTATTAACTTGCATCCAAACTCCAAAGGGATCAAAACAAAAAATTTGCATCTTTTTCTTTCTTTCTTTCTATCATTATTTCAAAAAACTAAATTTGTTGCACCAAAAACTATTGTTATCGATGGAAAACACTCGATCAACAGACATTTTTTAGGCGATTGTTTATGATGAGTTTAAGTGTCTTGTCTTAGGACTTCCTTGGATGAATTTTAATAGACAATCACATGATACATAGAACTATTAAAAGAGAATTATTTTATTAATTCAGTCGAAATGATTTATAGAAAAGACTGGATTAACATCTTTGATTGCAGTAGTAATTGCTTCCTAAAACTAATCTAAAACTACTCCTAAAAATGCCAAGATTGTGTGTCTTGTGGGTGTTTGAATGTGTCCTTCATCTTCTCCACTATATGCCTTTTATAGATACTGTCTTCGACAGTTTTGCCTTTATCGATGGTTATCTACCACGTTTCATCTTCTCAATACATTCAAATTTGTTAGATGTCAATGCATATTTTTGTAATTTTTATATTTTAGGTCCGAACAATGCCCCCTAATTTAATTGGGTTTAATCTTTACTAACCCAAATGAATGAGCAGTCACAACCGTTGTTCTCTTCAAACACTTACCTAAAAAGAGTTTTGACAGCTGAACTATTCACTTTGGCCTTCTTCATTTAATCAAGTGATAACTCAGACAGATGAATAGTTTGTAATTGCTTAACCCCTGAACGACTATTTAGAGGCTTTGGCTACTACAGTGTTCATTCAAACCTTCGTCCATACTCCACTATTTCAATAGCTAGGATATCAATTGGCCATGCTATCACTGTTGGCTAATATCCTTTTCATATCTTGATGATTCTTTCATTCAATCCTTCTTGGATCCTGAGTCCAGAAGTAGCTTGAGCCATTTCATTCGCCTTTCCATTATGAAGCTTCATAATTTGTTCAAATTGAACATCTTGAAAACCGTGGACAAGTTGCACCATTGGGATATATTTTTCTAGTGTAAGGTGATTACATTTGTACCAGCCTTGCACTTCTCGAATCACTAAATGTGAATCACCAATTACCAACTCGTTTTTTACTTTCATATCTAAAGCTATCTCTAGGCCTATGATTAAGGTATCATACTTAGTCTGATTATTTGATAAAACTAGTGTTTCATGTAACTGATAAGCAAACTAGAACATTTTTCGTTTTGGTGATACTAGAACAATTCCAGCTCCTACGCCCTCTTCATTTTTGGACCCATAGAACATTAATTTCCAGGGTATGGTTTCTATCATCTCATTTCAAATGTATCTTTTTCAAATAAGAACTCTTGGATGGTTTGCCAAGAAATCACTTAAGGTTTGGCCTTTAACTACCATTTGTGGCACGTATTGAAAACAATATTCTGTTAAGGCAAGAATCCATTTTTCCTATCTCCCTCTTAATAAGGGTCGAGTGAGCATATATTTGACTATATCAGTTTGAGAAATAATGCATACAGTAAACGAAAGTAGATAATGCCTCAATTTTATTGTTAGAAAATATAAAGCCAAATAAAAATTTTCTATGGAAGAGTAATTACATTCCACATTATTTAATTTTCTACTTAAATAATAGATTGCCTTTTCATGGCCTTGATCATTCTTATGCCATCAGACTGCCAATAGATTTTTCTCTTGCTGAAATATACAACTTTAATGACATTCTTTCTTTTGGTGGAATTAAACTGGAGGCTGTTGGGATTTAACACGATTTAAATCCACTAACAAACACACACAATCGAAGAACAAATTAAAAATATAAAGCAATAAGAAACAAGAAAGAACAAGACACAGATTTTACGTGGTTCGGCAATTTGCTTACGTCCATGAAGCTGTAGGGATTTCACTATTGAGAGAGTTGAATACAGAGAGCGGCTGTACAATCTACAAATTAACCCTAATCACCAAAATAACAGGGTTTATATGTTCTACACACTGGGCTGTATAACGGGCCCAAAAATTTTTCTCGGGGGCGTTGCCCCCAAACCCCCACGAGGCTTGTCCATGAGCGCTACGGCTTGGGCTTATTGGCTCAAACCTTCACTCCATGGACTAAGCCTCATAAAATTTTCCATTAAAAATCACATAACATTACTTCGGGTCGAGGTCATCATCCCGGATCACATATGAAAAAAAAACCAACAAAGGCTTTGTAAAGTATTCCTTGATTTCTTCAAAATCCCTCTGTGTGCAACTTGCCACTTGAAATCAACCTCTGATTTTAGTTTTAACAAAGGTGAAAAAATCAATGTCTTCTCTGCCAGGTTAGAGATGAATCTTCTTGGGACGTTTACTTGGCCAAAAAATCACTGTTACTCCTTATTGGTTGGGCCCTGGGCCTCCATGATGGCATTGACTTTGGTTTTATTCACCTTAATTCCTCTTTGATGAACCAGAAGCCCCAAGAAATTACTAGCAGAAACTCCAAATGCACATTTCAAAGGATTCATTTTCAACTTGTGCATTCTCATCCTCTAGAAAGCCTTTCTAAGGTTCCAAATGTGATTCTTGGTCATCAGACTTAAAAACCATATCATTGACATAAAATTCCATTGATTTCCTAATCATATCATGAAAAATCAGATTAATTGCTCTTTGATATGTGACCCCTACATTTTTAAGGCCAAATGACATTACCACCTATTCATATGTTCCTAATATGTCTAGGCATATGAAATAAATTTTATAGATATCTTCTTCTGGTATAGATATTTGATTATAGTTAGCATGTCCATCCATAAAAAGTTAAAATAACATGTCTAGCTATAGAATCAATCAGAACATCTACTACATGCATTGGATATTCAACCTTATGGGTTGTAGTATTTAGATTCCTGAAATCTATACATACTATTATTTTTCCAGTCTTTTTTATCACAAGAACAATATTAGAAAGTCATTCAACATACTTGACAATTCTTATGAAGCCTACCTTCAACAATCTTTTGATTTCTTCTTTCACTAGCTATGTAACCTCAATGTTCATCCTCCTAGGTGGTTGCTTGTGAGGACGAAAACCCTGTTTAATTGGTAGCCTGTGTTCTACCAATAATATGTCTAGACCAGGCATTTTTTTATAAATCCATGCAAAGTAGTCTTTGAATTCCTTTAGTAATTTAACCAACTTCTGTTTGAAGTAAGCTCTAAGGGCTGCATTAATGTAGATAGGCTTTTTATTAGCCTCATCTCCTAAGTTAACTTCCTCCAACAGGTGTTGAACGTCTGCCTTTATATCATCCAAATTCACTGGTGCAAATTGAAATTTTTTTACCCCTATGTCCTAGTTTGTATCCTCTTGGTCACTTTCTAACATGCACTCGGCCCAATCGACAAAGACATCTCATATTGCCTTCACTTTTCTTCCAAGGTATATGCAAATAACCTTGTTAATGTGGCTTTAATGGCATCCATTTTTCCATTCTAGAACCCTTTGTAGGTTCTATCCATCAATATCTTTGAATTCTTCATTTTGAAGTATGGGCGGTAGGAAGCCAAGCCTATCTATGTCATGGAAAATCTGATTTAAGTTCTTCTCAAGACACTTATTAAATTGGCTTGCACAACTGCTTTGCCCAATTGAAGTCAAACACTTATGATAAAAGTGAGCTTCCATATCTGCATAGAAAGGATTGGTATCTACACAATGCACTTCCATCTCCTTTTTTTCATTAATTATCACTTTATGATAGAAAGATCAATGCTTGATGTGGAATGATGGCACACATCCATTAGCATGTACCCAATCTCTTCTCATAAGAGTATTGAAGTTAGATGAGGAATTTATCACAAAGAATGTTGATGTGGTATTTCTATTGCCTACTTGAAGTTGTACAAGTAGGATTCCTTTGAAAGAAGATGAACCTCCTATAAAATTATAGACTATGATGTCAATGTGAAGCATGTCCTTTTCTCTTTTATTTAGAACCTTTAACATCCTTGAAGAAAGATGTTGACCACGATCCCATTGTCAACCAGAACTTTGCTAACTCGTTGACTATTGATGTGGCCTGTATATGTAGTGGTCTCAAATGCTTGACCAACTCTTTCTTAGGGGAGTGTAATACTTCTCTATCTGCCCCCAGTCTCCCTGCTTTATATTTATAGACCTCCCATCATGTCTATACTCATTCACAGTTTCTAAAAAAATTGTTTCTGACTTTGTGCTGTCTTCCACATTTCTAGCTAGTTGGTTTGGCTGTCCTGACTTAACCTTGAATGCTTCAAACAGAGCCAATATTATATTGCATGTTGCATCATCTCAGAGGAGAAGTTCTATATCCTTCAAGTCCATAAGTTACTCATCTGAAATCATGTCTTTATCTTCTTCTATTTTCTCCTTACCTTTTGCTAATGAACTTTATGTCATCTTCTCTGTTTCTCCTTCAGATATATCTTGAATCTATTTACCTGGCAATTCTTCTGAAGCCTGATTTTAATAACCTTTCAATTTTCTCTTTCACTAGAAGTGTAACCTCAATGGCCATCCTCCTAGGTGGTTGATCGTGAGGATGAAAACCCTTTTTAATTGGTACTCTTTGTTCTACTGATGATCTGTCTGGACTAGGCATTTTTTCATAATTCCATACAAAACAATCTTTGAATTCCTTTAGTAATTCAACCAACCTCTGTTTGAAGTAAGTTCTCAGGGTTGCATTAATGTAGATAACCCTTTTTTAAGCCTCATCTCCTAAGTTAACTTCCTCCAACGGCTGTTGAACATCTGCCTTTACATCATCCAAATTTATAAGTGCAGATTGAAAATTTTTTACCCTTATATCTTGGTTTGTATCCTCTGGGTTACTTTCTAACACACACTCAGCCCAATCGACAGAGACATCTACTAATGTCTTCACTCTTTCTTCCAAAGTATATGCAAATAACCTAGTTAATGGGGCTTTAATGACATCCATTTGGCCATTCTAGAACCCTTTGTAGATACTATCCATCAATATCTTTGAATTTTTCATTTTCAAGCCTAGGCGGTAGGAAGCCAATCCCAGCTATGTCATGACAAATCTGATATAAGTTCTTCTCAAGACACTTATTAAGTTGACTTATACAACTGCTTTTCCTAACTGAAGTCAAACCCTTATGATAAAAATGGGCTTCCACATTATGTGGTATAGAAAGGATTTCAGAAGAGTATTGAAGTTAGATGAGGAATTTATGATGTGGTATTTCTATTTCCTACTTGAAGTTGTACGAGCAGGATTCCTTTGACAGAAGTTGATCCTCCTGCAAAATTACTGACTGTGATGTCAATGTGAAGTATGTCATTTTCCCTTTTATTTAGAACCTTTAACATCCTTAAAGGTAGGATGTTGACCACTACCCCATTGTCAACCAAAACTTTGCTGACTGGTTAATTATTGATGTGGGCCTATATGTATAGTGGCCTTAAATGATTGACCAACTATTTCCTGGAGGATTGTAATACCTCTTTATCTGCCCCCCCAGCCTCCCTGCTCTATACTTATAGACCTCCCATTATTTCTAAACTCCTTTACAAATCCTACAAAGACTGCTAATGACTTAGTATTGTCTTCTATATCTCCTGCTTGTTAGTTTGGCTGCCCTAGTTTAGCGTTGAATGCTTCACACAAATTATATTCCATATTGCATTATCTCTAAGGAGTGGTTCTATATTCTCAAACTCCATAAGCTCCTCATTTGAAGCACGTCTTTATCTTCTTCTATTTTTTCCTTCCCTTTTGTTGATGAAATTTTTGGCATCTTCTCTGTTTCTCCTTTAGATAGATTTAGTATCTACTTGAATTCAACAATCTTCTGATCAAGGACGTCCTATTTAGTTTGGCATTTTTTGGTCTTTTTCTATTGCTCTCTTGTCCACATGGGATTTTTCTTTCGCATCGGCGGACTTGGCCCTAAATAAACTTCAAGGGAGTAAGATTTTGCTTGCTCATCCAAGCAGCAAACTTCCTTTGCTCTCTTTTTTTTTGGGTTCTATTAAGTGGCTGGTACCATGGCCTAGATGAGAACTTTGGGTGTTGAACATAGTGCTACTTTTCATCATGAACTTTAGGGGATTCATTGTTCCAGATCCAACTTTTGTTGTGAGTTCAAATCTCATTTTTCTCTTTTGGGTTTGCTTCTCCTGGCATTCTTTTCTTTTGATTTTCTATTAGACACTTTCTTTGGCCATCGATGATCCAGTGGAATGGTCCATTCCTTGCAATCTTTCTCTCCTGGCTTGGCCTTGGAAGCCAATGCTCCTTGGATCTTTCATGATTTTAGGAAAATAATGGGGTCCATGCTGGTACCTGTCCTTCATTTTGAATATTCCTGGGTCTACACCATCGAATATTTTCTCAAAGCCATTATAGATTTGCATATCTCATTCACACCTAATGTTGAATTAGAGACCCTTATCAGTGAATTCTCTTTCCACATCATCTAGTGGTATTGCATTTAGCTTGGCTATTTTTTTTTTTTGCACATCTAAAGCACATAACCAGTTGCTCTTCCTCACTAGGACCAAACCTGCTGTGAACTAGTATTCTCAATGAGTCTGGTGGTGAGGTTCATATGCATGAGTCATACTCCTCTTTCTTCACAAACATTGAATTTGGTGAGTATTCTAAAGCTGATAGCTTAGCATCGTCTATTGAATTGAAGTTGTGGGATCCGATAAAGATGGAATTGGCGAAGGGTATGATTTTCAAGAATAAGCTTCATTGATTAGGGTAGTAAAATGATATTCTATCAAGATGAACCAGGATTATATTGTGGTGGAGACCAAGATAATAGTGTAGGCCATACATCGCAAGATGTACTTGCAGCCTAACTATAAGTGGAGACTACGTGCTTGTTTTAGAAAAAAGATCAGACCTCATACCTTATACTTGTTTTTACCTTCAGATGAGTCGTGACCTCATGCAGTTAGATTATAACTTCATATGTCATAGTATACTGGGTCTTGTTGGTAATAACCCAAAAATAGTTAGATACACTATTGGTTGGTGTGCCTTGTATTCCACCGACTATTGCACCAATGCGCCATAGGCCTACCTCTCCTATTCCATATGAGGATTCTTCCAGAGATGATGAAGGTCCTAGTGAGGGAGTGACGTAGGAGCCATCACTTTTGCACAGAGGGTGGACTAGAGGGGGGCCTAGAGCATGAGGTGGGCATAGAGTTAGGAGTTGTGAGCACCATGCACATGATCCTGTAAATGGTGGAGTGACTCTAGAGATTGCAAATCCTCTTGAGGGACAATGGCCCATGCAACAGAGGAGGCCACCACCATGCGAGACATAATCCATTTTTTGTTATTTTTCATCATGTTGTACGTAACAAAGTATTTATCATATTTAGTTTTACGTTAGTTAATATTACTCCATTGTCAAACAGAAATTGAATATTGTCTCCAACAAATTTAAACCCACTTCAACACAATTTATTTAATTCAAAAAAACACCCTAACTTTGCAACAACACATTTAATAGAAACATAACAAGCCAACATAATGACAACACGAATAATGACAATATCGTCCAGATGTTAGAATTGATTTGGGTAACATAACACTTATTTATGGTTCATGGGTCATTATCTTTGTCAAAAATCTCGACATCAGAAATACATCCAGCTTTTCCACTCAATATTCTAATCGATCTCATAAAAGGATTAGAATTCGAAGCGTGAAAATATTTATTAAAGCTTAGAAAGAAGATAAAAATAACGTCTTTTATACCACATAAAGGCATCAGTGGGACTGACGTAACTTAAAAACGTCAGTCCAAATGAGATCGTTAAATAAAAAACGTCGATTGGACTAACGTTTTTAAGTTGACGACATCAGTCCAACTAACGTTTGTTACTTTGGTGGGACAACTACAATGGTTAAAAATGTCAATATAATTGACGTTTTTAAAAATACATGGGTTTGAGAATTAGTTTCAAAGTCACCCGTTTTGGGTATAACTTTCCAAAATTGGTGGTTTTGGGTAAAAGCTCCTCAAAACCTCCTCTGTCAATCAATTCAAATAATCTTGAAATCAATCAAGAATGACCAAAATCAAAGGAGCTCATAACCTCCTTGAAGAATCACAAAATATTTTCACTATTTTTTATGGATTGCAATCATCTCCATTACACTTTCATTCAATTTTACTCAATGATAAATCAAGTACCATACTTTTAAGTGAGACTTACTATTTATACATAAACTCTCATTCGTATACCATTGATGATTAACTATTGAGTGAAATTGAATAAATGTATAATGGAGAATATCTGAATTCATTTCTCATAACCAACCAACCACTTTGTAATTAATTATTTACTCATTTTTACAACCACCCTTTTCATTCAACTGTCTCATTGATGATACTAGCAATAATATAAAAAATAAGAACAATAATATCTCAATTTCCCGCCTACAGCATGACTTAATAACGAGGTCATCCATGTACAACCATAGATAACTATAATCAGGCCGTCCATAGCATCACACAAGGGAAACTCAGAATGTCCAGCTCATGTCAGGCGTTTGGATCGAGCTCTTTTATTCACGAGCTGACTAAAAGAATAAGAGGTCATCCCAAGCAGTACGACCTCACATAGATATAGAAGACCACAACGTTTCCAAGCTCTATGATAGGCTACAATGCCACCTCAGCACATTCTAGAAGGCTATGTCATACTTAGGGAATGTTGTCTCTAATGACCAAATATTCCCTCAACAAAATTCAAATAAAGTGGGGGACCATATGACCATGTGATGACGACATGAGAACCACCCCACCTGTGGGTATAAATACAAAAGGCGAATTGCAATTCCCATAACTATAATCTATGTCTCCTTTCCCAATGCAATAGAAAATCTCTAAAGAGCAACAGACCTCATTAGAGTGGATTAGTCAAGCTTTTTAGCTGATGAACCATTATAATCAGCATCATCTTCTTTGTTTTCTAACTCTTACCTCTGTTATGTGTTTACTGTAGTATTTCATAGAGCCACCAAACTCAACCACATATCGATCATTCACTTACTGTTATTACACACGTCACTGTTTCTAAGCCTTAGACACTTCAGTGTAAGCACACACCTCACCTTTTGAGTTTCTTACATCGTCAGTCATGATCTTGCAATAGAACAAGAACAGCCAAAAGCGAAGCAGCTCAGGATATCTTAATTAAAAATCTCAAAATATTTCAGGTCATTTTTCGCAGACAACCAACCACTTTGTCTTGTTCATTCGCTGACAGAATTAAGAGAAATAAGCGATCCATATTGGAAGAGTAAACACCTTGTGTAAGAAAAAAAAAGAAGCAAAAGCACAGAGAGAAAAGCACAATGCGACAACCAAGAAAGTAAATGTTACCTGCTTTTTAATAATTTAAAAGCATCTGGCATTATAGCATACCTTGGTCCCTAGTTATCCATACTCCTTATTCTACTCCGTACAATCTCTGTGAAGTTAACGACCTTTAACTTCAATTACTTATTTTAAACAGATGATAATTTCATTCATTAGCCACAAATTCTATACCGCTTGCAAAATGATTTTTTCTAAATTTTTTAAAACAAAAAAGGGCAATTTTGTCCAAAAATAAAAGTAGCTAGATCAAGGAGAGAACGTAGTGTATGCTATTGTACATGTCATTGAACTTATAGGAATAAATAGGCCTAACAAAAAATAATAAATACAAAAACAAAGGTTACTTAAAATTATGTTGAAAAATAGCAAAAAATGAACAAGAAAAAATGCTTTAAAAAAATACCAAACGACAGAGAATGTACTCGTAAAATAATAAGCAATTCTATATAGACCTACTTTACTAATCTAATTTGCTAACATAAATGATAGTGGATCCTTGGAACTTGCTACTAATTTGATGGTTGTGATGAATTAGATCAATAAATTATATCAAAAAATTAGATTTAAATAGTATTAATATAAAATAATTCTTGATTGGGACGCTATTACTGACTGCGCAATGCTATTGGGGCACGACTCCTTTACTGTTCCTCGATAACAGCACATGGTGTTGTTTATCCCAACCGGTGCCGCATCAACACAACACAAAACCAGCCCCAACAAATATTAACAAGGGCATTGCTTAACCTAAGATACATGATTTGTATGGTATTATATTTCATCATCTAATTTTACATTTATATTAAATATAATTAATTTTAATTTTATTTATTTAATTATTCATATCAAATATATCAAACTAATATGTCTTACACATATTTGATACATGTAACTTGTGAATAAAAAATTTAACACTAATTTTTTTTTTATTTCTTAAGAAAAATTCAATGCTAACGTATCCTTATAAATTAAAAATTCATTTGATTTTTATGCAAGTAAAATCAATTGAATCGAGTGAAAAAATTTCTTAATTCCGTAATAATATATACTGATTAGAAAAATAATATTTTACAAATGATATTTTTCGTAGATTTTTTTTGATAGAAATTATTTTGGCGATATGATTTTTGGTAGATTAAATTTTTAGTTTGAATTAGATTTGAACCGACTTTGATTACATCGGATATAAATTAATGTTTTTTGACCAATTATTTGAATATGAATTTAAGTCAATTATATCCTATTTTATTATTTATATTTAAATATACTTATTCGTTAAGTCAATTAATTTCAGTTGAATTCGAATATAGATTATTCCAAAGAAAATCTTTCAAGTATTTAGATTAAATTTAATATTATATTTTTTTTATTGGATTCGATCTCGAATTAGAATTATAATATCAAATTTAATCTAAATATTTTGACAAATTTTCGTATCAAATATAAGCACAGCCCTTGTTAATATTTGCTGGTCTTGAATTTTGGGAGCCTACCAAAGGCCTTGTATTGATACGACACCGTTTGGGCTAACAGCACCGTGTGCTGTTATCAAAGAACAGCAGAGGGGCCATGGCCATGCTATAGAGACTTTATTTAGAAATTTAATGATGTGATTTTAATGTAACTATTAGATTAGTTGTAAAATATAATGTTAGATGAAACTCACAATCAATCTGATGATTGTACGTTATTAAGTCCCTGAATTAGATTTTCAAATTAAATCCAAATAGTATTTTCCTTACTAACCACCGCTTCTAGTTCTTATCCTTGTAACTAGAAGATAGAACCTAAACCAAAGTTACCGAACACATTCACCGCAGGAACATTCAAGACCGGACTAATTCTTACAGTACCATTCCCCTAAACACCGTAACCCTTCTTCAATGGAGACTTTTGGTAGCTAGTTGAGGAAGAAGACTGTTTCTGTTTCATCGAAGCAACTGATAAAATTTTCTTGGAATGCTGCTTATTATTCCAACTTTCCTTTGAGGTTGAAGATAGTCGCTTAACAGTTGGTGGTGAATCTGTTGAACTACTTCGAGATAACAGTGGTAAAGGACACAAAATCCTTGCATAGCCATTACCACAATTCAAGCTGCTACTACGCTTGATGCACCAAAATGACTTAGAATTTTGCTTGTCATCTGATCCAGAACTTGCCATTTTCATTCCATTCGACTTCTCACTCCTCAAACTCTTGACGCTGATATCGATAACATTATTAACATGTGCTGCTTGTGGTGGTTTTACTTGTCTCGGTGGAGCAATCTTTTTCGTGATTTCAAACGGAAGAATTTTACCATTGGAGAAAATCTCATCTGCTGAGGATGATTCTTGATCGAATCTCTCATCATAAATGCAGAAATCGAAATCAACACTACTCGACGATGAATGTGATCCATTTAGGTATTGGACTGGGGCAATGTCTGTTTGGGAGAGATCATGAGAAAATGAAATTCGAGGACTCGTAATCAAACCACAATTTTCTGAACAAAGTTCGATCGCCATTGCCTGGAATTTTCCAGGAAAACAGTAAAACTCATTCAAAACAAACAGTTGGGATTTGAAGTCTCACAACAGAAGCATCAAAAGAGAGCCTTAAAGTTTTACAAGATGTGTGGGAATTCAACTCCAATCAAACCATATTGCAGAGTACATGATCGCAATAGAATATATAAATGATCCCAGTGCATCCGGCGATGTTTCCACAGATATTTGCTTGTTTGTTTTTGTACCAATCTCCCCCTATCCAAAAGAGGTCAAAAAATGCAAACCCAAACAACCTAATGATACTTCATTGATACGATTCAACAGTATTATTTGATGACATACATTTAATTTCTTTATGTGGTCTATTTTGATTGGCGCATAGCTATAGTATCAAAGGTGATCATGTTTAAAGTTACCTTGCAATCGGGTCAAGTTTTTCCTTGAAAGAAACAACAATTACAAGTGCTCGGTTACCATTAAAAAGTTCTAGATCAATGTTAAAATACATTCCAAGATTAATCCCAAGCAACTCTATTGATTGACTCTTGATTTGTTCCAATTGTAAACTTACCTAGGTGAGTTGTAACTTAGATAAAATTAATAAAGCGCTCTTTTGGTAACAAGCATTTCCGGTAATGAAAAAATGACAGACTAGTGCATAAGACTGAATGTACTTCCCAAAATACGTCAGGGACAAATTAATACAACAACTTACAAATTACAAGTACCAAATACATACTAGACAACAAGAAAAATAAAGCGTGAGGTACCAAACAAGCACAAACACACACCCTGCCGCCAAATGAACCATGATTCAAGTTGAAAAAAAAGACAAAACGTTTCAATCCAGGAGCTACATATTAAAAGATTGCATATGGACTGATCTTTGTGGCACCTCTTATGAGCTGTCAATTGAAACCATGTCAAGAGTACATGTGAACCGGAGAAATCATGTTTCATTTTTTTTCTCAAATATCATGTTTCTCACATTGCACCTCTAACTATAGTTATTGTTCTCACATTGCGCCCTTAACTATCATATCTCCCACCTTTCATGAGTAATGGTTTCACATTGCCTTGATTTTAAACATTCCAAGTGTGTATTTTACCACGTATAGACATTTACTATCCACAACATAACAAACATTTAACTTTCAGGCAATGTGAAACTAGTTAAGGGGCGATGTGAGAAATTCAATAATTGAGGAACATTGCTATGACTTAGGTATCCATCTAGAGATGTCCATTTTTTTTTCTGAGTAATTCTATTTTTTCTGTTGGTTGTACCAAATTTTCAATCTTTAATCTCTTTTTCTGCAAAATTGGGCCATTGAATTCTAGTAGTTTAGAGGGAAAAACAAAAGTTGGTACAAATATGGAGATTTATTGGGCTAAAGGTCCATAAGCAAAAATATTTTGGGCAAAATTCCATTTTCGTGCAAAAAGACTAAAAGTCATTCAGATACACAAACAAAAACAAAAATCATGTTTTGGAAACCAAATATCAAATGTCGGAAGAAACGGTTGCAGTAAACACAAAGCTTCAAATCCTGGCGACAGACCCCATATTCAGGAGGCAATCTTCTATTTTCCTCATTTGTTTGAAATTCAAAACATTCTACCATTCAATTAATTTCTCCAAACCTACCGGAGTGGTTACTCGAAAAGAAAATAACGTATTTGATGGGTCAAGCTCAAATGTCCAACTCATATTATAAGTCCAGTTCAAGTTTATAGTTCGATTCCAAGAGATCCAGCAAATCCAACCTAGTGTGTGACCAACTCGGTCAAGCTCATCAGCTCAACCCGTTCAAGCTCATCAGTGTGGTCAATCCGGTCAAGCTCAGCAGCTCAAGGAACTAAGGGAGCAAGCAAGGTCATCCAAAACCCTATTCTCGCTACCCTGGAGATGGTCAACACTCCACCTCATCCTTTGATTGAATCTTATGGAGAGAACCGCAACTGCCTAGCATGTTGAGAAGATCTCGTCAGATCCAACAAAATAGTCAACTACTTACTAATATCTTGCTCAAATCTGTTAGGAGGGCGATTACAAATTGTAAGCCCCACCAACACTTGGGGGCAGATCATACTTTACCTAAGCACGACTCTCTCCTCTCCCTCAAAGCTTGTACTCTCTGCTCCTCACACCCTTGAGTTAATAAAATACCTAGCAACCAGATTCATTGAAGAGTGGACGTAGGTCGAGCTGACCGAACCACTATAAATTGTCTGTGTCTCTCCATCTCCTAATATTATTTTCTTGAATTTATTATTCACACTTGACAAGTGATGTGCAAAACTATTTTGTGTATCATCAAAATTTTTGGAGGAGAAACAAATGGCCAATCGCCAAAGATTTGGGGGTTTTCAGTCAACCATCTCCGAAAACCTTGACTCAATTCCTTCACTCCAGTTACATTGAGACATCATCGACAATCGAATGTAAGCATTCCGACTGTTTTTTTTTTTTTCTCTGTTCGCTATAAAAGCCCCAAAAATCATAAATATTGAAGCCCTAATTTTTATTTGAAACACTAAA
Source organism: Ilex paraguariensis (assembly GCA_963454935.2). Taxonomy (NCBI): domain Eukaryota; kingdom Viridiplantae; phylum Streptophyta; class Magnoliopsida; order Aquifoliales; family Aquifoliaceae; genus Ilex; species Ilex paraguariensis. The sequence goes on from CAUOFW020005380.1 coordinate 379,722, forward strand.
AAATTTTCATCTTTTATGGTAAAACAACTATATATAACATTGTAATTTAAAACAAGCGAGTTTTCTTTATAATTTCCTTCAATCTTTAATATGTTGTCACAGTATTAGATCACTCTATTGAGTATCTAAAAATTTGATTTTTTTGTGAAATTACAAATCTTTGGGCCAAAATTATAAATTCATTATTTGACAACACCTTATTATAAAAAATGTAATTACTAATTATAAATTTGAATATTTTGTGATTATGATTGGATTCACTTTATGTGGTAATTCGTTATATTTTGTAACTCTATAATGTGGCCATGTTTTAACCACTTCTTACTATAACCCGAATTGAACTTGTGACCATACAGAAACACCATAAAGTGCCAACATAATTCATGTCTTGTTCAATTCATAATATATCAAAAATTTAGCTTGTGTCCAAGGAGATACTTGAGTTCATAGTGAGGCACCATAGATTGACTACTTAAGTTCATGGCATTTTCAATACAAAATTGAAAAAAAAAAATTAGCTTATGACGAAAGAGTGACAACCTAATGACATGGCCTGACCACCACATATTACCTCAAAGGAGAAGGCTACGGTACACCCAAGAAAAAGTTTGGTACGATACCGAAAATTCCAAATTACAATATTAATGGTATGTTTATTAAATTTATGGTATATTTATACTGGTTGGTAGACAAGACATACCGTCTAACAGCCATTAAGTCAATTGAGGGCAAAATTACAACATTAGTGGAAAGTTTACAACAAAATTACAACAATAGTGAAAATTTTATAACATTTGTGAGAATATTTATCAAATTTGTGAGAATATTTACAACTTCAGTAATATATTTATTAAATTTGTGAAAATTTTTACAACTTTAGTGGTATGTTTACCAAATTTGTAAAAATCTTTACAACTTCAATAGATTCATTACTAGTTCATAATCGATCAAATCTCCTTGGTACTTTTACTTCTAATTCACAATACAAATCAACAATAACATGATCGATCAAATATATGTTTGATCGATCGAATTTACTTACCTACAATTTGATTGATCAATATATTTTTCTGATCGATCAAATTCAATTACAACTGATTAATTTATCCAATTTTTTTTAAAAAAATGGAAAAAATTTAAAAAATTGGAATTAATTTTTTTTAAAATTTTTTTTAAAAATTTGGATAAATTATATTTTTTATAAAAAAATTAGATTTAAAAATTGAATTTTTTTTTTAAATTGGATTTAAAATTTTTTCAATATTTAAATTTTTTTTTGAAAAAATTAGATAAATCAGTCAGTTATAATTGAATTTGATTGATCAAAAAGATATATTGATCGATCAAATCGTTGGTAAGTATATTCGATCGATCAAACATATATTTGATCGATCATGTTATTGTTGATTTGTATTGTGAATTAGAAGTAAAAGTATTGGGGAAATTTGATCGATCAAAACCATATTTGATCGATCATGGACTAGTAATGAATCCATTGAAGTTGTAAAAAATTTTTACAAATTTGGTAAACATATCACTGAATTTGTAAATATTCTCACAAATTTGATAAATATTCCCACAAATTTGGTAATTAAAGTGAATCACTAGTCCATGATCGATCAGTATATATGATCGATCGATCAAAACACACATGTGTACTTAATGTATGAAAATTTTACAACTAATCTAAGATATACAACTTCAATGGATCATTTATCACTTTTATGAGAATATTTATAACTTCAATGGTATGTGTTGGAGAGATTTGATCGACAAAATCATATTTGATCGATCATGGACTAGTAATGAATCCATTGAAGTTGTAAATATTTTCACAAATTTGATAAACATACCACTAAATTTGTAAATATTCCTACAAATTTGGTAAATATTCCCACAAATTTGGTAATTAAAGTGAATCATTAGTCCATAATCGATCAGTATATATGATCGATCGATCAGAACACACATGTGTGCTTAATGTATGAAAATTTTACAACTAATCCAAGATATACAACTTCAATAGATCATTTACTACTTTTATGGAAATATTTACAACTTCAATGGTATGTGTTGGAGAGATTTGATCGATCAAAATCATATTTGATAGATCATGGACTAGTAATGAATCCATTGAAGTTGTAAAAATTTTCACAAATTTGATAAGCATACCACTAAATTTGTAAATATTTCCACAAATTTGGTAATTAAACTGAATCACTAGTCCATGATTGATTAGTATATATGATCGATCGATCATAACACACATGTGTGCTTAATGTATGAAAATTTTACATCTAATCCAAGATATACAACTTCAATGGATCAGTTACCACTTTTATGAGAATATTTACAACTTCAGTGGTATGTGTTGGGGAGATTTGATCGATCAAAACCATATTTGATCGATCATGGACTAGTAATGAATCCATTAAGTTGTAAAGATTTTCACAAATTTGGTAAACATACCACTGAAGTTGTAAATATTCCCACAATTTGATAAATATACCACTGAAATTTTAAATATTCCCACAAATTTAGTAAATATTCTCACAAATGTTGTAAAATTTTTACTAATATTATAATTTTGTTCACTATAGTCGTAAATTTCTCATTAATGTTGTAATTTTGCCCTCAATTGACTTAATGGCTGCTAGACGGTATGTTTTGTCTTGTCTTGTCTACTAATCGATGTAAATATACTATAAATTTAGTAAACATATCACTAATATTATAATTGAAAATTTTCTGTATGGTACCGAACTTTTCCTTGGCTGAACCAGCCTTCTCCTACATCAAAATATGGATTGTACTAATATTGAGACACCATGGATTGACTGCCTAAAGTCATTCATTGGCTACTATAAACTTAATTAAAAAATTATTTGTGTCCATAGAGAGACATTGTACAGTTACTACTTAAACTCATGACTTGTGCACTACAAAATACATCAAAAAATGACTTGTATCAATAGAGATACACCATAGAGTGACTACCTAATTTCATGGTATAGGCACGACAAAGTACAAAAAAAAAAATTAATTGTTTGAATAGAGTGACACCATAGAGTGACTTCCTAATTTCTTAGCTTGTTAACTACAAACAACATATGAAAATTATACTATTCTTTGATGGCAAGATGGTATACTATGTCAAACTATATATGTGAACAGCAAGCACATGCACATGAAGTAGAAATAGACAAAAACATGCTACTTAGAGGAGAATGTCAATACCTCGTATTTCCTTGAATTCCACTGGTTAAAACGACGAGGTACAATCATGGCATTAGAAACCCCTAGTCTTGGATACTGATGCTAACAATTTTTTTTTTTTGGTTGGGGGAGGGGGACTTGATCTCTTGATCTTATGAAGAAAAAATCTTTACAAGATAAGTAGTACCATTGAACTAAAAGCTCGTTAGTACTGGTGCTGAAAATTGGACACACTACAATCCACTAAAACTGAGAAAGTAGTGAGGAACGTGTAGCTCAAGGATGCAACCATTTTGGTAATCAAATACTTATATATGTTTAATAGCAAAGTTCACACTAAATTTCAATTACTAACTGATTACTTTTACATGCAGAAAAACTATGTTAAAAAAAAAAAGATAGTCGATATGCAAACAAACAAAGGAACTATAATCGACTCTCAAGACAAAATTCTTCCCTTCCAATTGTAAGACAAATGTCCACAACAAAAACCAAGCTCGTACATAATAACATAATAATTTATGAAAGTTAAAATCCAAGTAATGCTATTAATCAATCATCTAATGCAAGGTTGACTATGATCTCTTTGTTTGCTACATAAAGATGACACTTGCACTTGGAGAAGACATAGAAGAAAAGTTGACAAAAATACAAGTGAGAGATTTTCGAATAGAAATGATGAGAATTTTCCTGAACCATCACAAGTCTCGGACTAAAGACGATTTCAGCGAATGTAAAAAATGAAGACAATATAGATGTAGTTGATTGATTATTTATTGCATATATATTTACTTTGTAGAAAGAATTTTTGAAATGTAATCTAAGGTGTTGTTGAGTGGGTTTGAAATACAATTTGATTAATGTTCTATTATTTTATTGTAGCTTTTTGGTGTCATCTATCAATTTCACTTTTTAAAGTCACCATATGGTGTCGCTCTTTGTTGTCGATCTTTTTGGTGAACTGTGTTGTACAGGATATCACTATATGTTGTAACTATTCGATGTCGGTCTTTGGTGTCACTCTTTGTATGGACTGTTTTGATCTGAATTCTTTATTTGTAGTATTTGATGTCACTCTTTGGTATCACTCTTTGTATGGGTTGTATTGATCTAAATTCATTTATTTGGAGTAATTATTTGATGTCACTCTTTGTTGTCACTTTTTTTAAAGTTTTTGGTTATTGTCATCACTATTTGATGTGAATCATTATAGTTACACACAAGCAACGATATTATAATTCATTCATATATTTTCATAAATACATCAAAGCCTCATCATCTTGGTCAAAAATACATGAAATGAAATATTGCAAATGATATCATCCATTTCTGACAACTATCAAATTACAAAGGTTCATTGCAAGTTTTTTTTTATTGTGGCTGCCTAACCTCCCACATTTACCACAACGAATTCGCTTATTAAGTTCACCTATAGACCTTATCTTACATTTCTTTGGTTGACCGGACTGCTTCTTAGATGATGGCGTCAATATGTCAGCGTTTTTCAACAACGTGATAGACGATCAACAGTCGAGATTGGGCATATAGGTTGAGCATATACAAACAATCAACGAACTTTTTGTGTTGAACATACAAATCAAAATTGTTCCGATAATAATCTGATTCAATATATCATCTAGGACGACATTAACCAAACGAAAAAAAGAATTAATTAAACAATGTTTAAAAAAACGAATGCATAGATAGTGTTTCGATGTTGAAAAGAAATATGCTTGTAAAATTATGATTCAAAAAACAAACAATGGCAGAATAAAATAAAAGTTATTTGCTGAAACAAAAAACATTCCATGTCAACAATGTGATTTAGTAGTTCAAAATCATGCATTTAGACAAAGGAATAGAATTGCAAAAGAAAAAGGAAATAGTATACTTGAGTAAGAAATCATCAATGGTCGGTGTCAATGGCTGGAACACAAAACACCAAGAAAATACAATTCTTGACGACGAACTCCTTCAAACGCTATTTCGAAAAAACTGGAATGGTGGAGAAACAAAATTTTGATTCAAAAAGATTCTACCAAACGAATTGAAATAAACATTCAAAATTCAAACTGTTGAACATATCACTATGAAACTGAAAGAATCTTAATCATATATTTTCATATATTTAAAACAAGGAAACTGCTAATTAGTTATGCATTAATTATGGTATGGATACGAAGGTAATTTTAAAAAAGTAAAACCTGAAATATGTACTTAATGATAAATATTTTAGAATTAGACTTAAAAGCTTATAATTCCAATCTGTGTGCTTAGAGCTAAATTAGACCTTTAAGGTATACCCGTGACCAAATTTCCCTAGTTTAGAATGTGGGGGTGGGAATTGTAAGATGCGTACTGCTTGGCCTGTCCCATTTCTATGTCCTGGGCCTCCTTTTAGACTAAAATATTTGATAATTGTAGACACAGTTAGACATGCTAGCTTGGGCTTCAGATGCAATCATTCAAAATATAAATTTCGGTTACCCTCATTCAACTCCATCGGAATTGGCCAAACTACATCAACCACGCACAAAGTAAATTTGATGGAAAAACAAGAAAACCATGTAAAAGTTTTTGCAAATTTTTGTTGACGCAACAATTAATGAAGGACATTGTTGCAACGATTGATGAAAGTCACAAAGAAATCTTCGTTGCTAAGTGTATAGAACAGACACAAGTTTGAATCCACATGAAAAATAAGATAAAATCTCTGAAAATATGTGTTATTTAGTGATTATTTCGTATTAAATAGGACAACATATAATATCGGCAAAAATCCTAATCATCCCTGTAATGGAAGAAAATCCCTAATTAAATGAAATTTATCAAAAATAAAAAAATTATAATCTAACTAATTAACATAAAAGTGCGTATCACCTGAAATATAAAAAAATTAACAGCACTGAATTCTGAATCTTATATGATTTATTATTAAATTTTAAATTATTTCCTAAAATTACAAAAAGAGGGTTGTGATGGCTTAAACAATGGAATTCGGTCCAAGACTAAAAGAATTCATAGATGAGTCTTGATCGTTCGCTCGATCTGGATCAAAAACCACTGATCCCCCTAAATTCTTAGTCTAACTCAATTTGTTTCTACTATTACTTTTTGGTGTTGTACTATGAATGCTCGACAGTCCACCTGCTCCAAGTAACCTGCTTTACATCAATCCTTCCCGCTTGAAAAGAACTTGCCCTCAAGTTTACTTGTGAATGTTCAATGGAATCAAAATGAAACTTGAACAAGCCTTGAACATTAAAAGTGCTAGAGATGCCAATATTTGCAAGGAGATTAACAACATAAGCATTGTCATTGAACTTCTTCAAAATCTGAAAGGGATAAATCTTATTCTAGTTGAACTTGTTCGAAGTCCCCACTAATTTTTTTTTTTTTAATGTAAGTCCCCACTAATAACCTCCACTTGCACACGGGAATGATAACATTGTCCCCAACTTTGAAAATTTTCTATCGGAAGTGCTTGTCTGCAACTTATTTATACTTCGTTGTCGATGCCTCCATCTGCTGCTTCACCTCTGCTTAAGGGTGCAACTCAGGCAGGTTGGACAGACAATTCTAACTCAACCCTAGATATATAATCTTTAACCCTAACCCTACCTCGGGTTGAGGAACTCAACCCGAGCACTGCTCGAATTTAATTCAGGCGGGCTCGGGTTGAATTCGAGTTAATGATTTCTGACTGATTTTCGGGTTACGTTACGAGTTCAATTCAGGTTGATTTTGGGTAAAGTCTAACATAGACCTGTTATTCTAAACCTAATACATATATTATATAATATTCATATAAATTAACAACCAATAATTTCAACCAAATTTTTAACATAAAAACCATTGCCACCAGTCCACTGTGAGAGAGACAGAGAGAAGGGGGAATAATTACAAATTCATAAAACATAATCCATATATTTTGTCTTTTTTTTTCACAATTGAGAGAACGAGAGAGGCAGAGAGAACAAGAAAGACACAGAACGATACAACAAAAATGAAAAATCAGTGTTAATGTTATATATATATATAATATTTTAATTTGTCGGGTTCGGGTTGAACCCGTGAACTTAAGGCCTTAACTCGAGTCCAATCCAAATTGAATTTGGGTTGAAATTTTTTGACCCAAATCCAACCCAAATATTAAAAACCCTTACCCAAGTCCTAATTTTTTTGGGTTGGACTCGGATTGAAATCAGGTTGCCCAACCCAAGTTGCACCCCCACCTCCGCTTGTACATTTAGCTTCTCTAGCATGTGCTTAGCCACAATGTTCATTTCCGGAAGTCTTTGTAATGGAACCATATCAAATGTGTGGAGAGGTGCTCTAATGCAGACAATCTTCAATGTGAATTTGTCGGTGGATTGGTTCAGCACATTGTTTTAAGCAAACTCTAATTTGGATAAAGTATTATCCCACTTTATCGGATTTTTTTGCTCTCAAAAGTGGGTTAAATATCAAGGTTTCCCAAGCGCAGGAAATTATAGTTTAGTAACTCAGTCGATTACCAAGGTCGTATTCTCAAGGAAAACGAAGGAAAAATTCGAATGGTGATAAAATATAAACAAAAATAATAACCTTTTTAGTTTTTGGAGGAGTGAATGATTGATTTAAAAACTAAGAAACAATATTAAAAAGATCACATAAAGAAATAACAATTAAAGAAAAGAACCGGTTAATCGGTAGAGATCACATCACAATGAATATGCATTTTGACTCAAACTCAATAACTCACTTGAGATTGTGGTCAAACGTATACAAGCGATATATATTCGTTTAACATCCAATTTATAAATTAAAAATGTATTCAAGACAATTGAATTGACCAAAAGGAATTCACTTCAATTACAGTGATTATAAAAATTATCTGTGTCAAGTTTTAGTTGTGGACGGGTAAGCAAAAAGATATACAAATCGATAGCATCTTCAATTTAAACCATTCAATTAACCCATATAACTCGACAATAGACAAGCCCTAGTTTTGAGTCAAAACCCCCAATTCATGGATTAGAATACTTCATCCAATCATACCGGAATTTAACTACTCAAATATAAAGTAAATTGAATTAAAGGCAAGTATGAAAACATGATAATTTAAAGCAAATAAATAAAACTTGTATTGAAATTGGAATTGAAAAACAATTACAAGAAAAGAACTAAAATATTGTAACTAATGAAGAACTTTGTGGTTGCAATCTAAACTAAATAAAGAAGAATGAAGATAGCGGAGGAGGAGGAGCCCTCCCTGGAGAACGTCCAAGAAGGAAAACAGATGTCCCCAAAGAGCCCCCATGGGTTGGTATCTATAGGAAAAAGGGGAAAGGTATGGCTAATTTTAGAGATCTTCTTTCCTTCTATGTCTAACTCTTATTCCTTGAAAATCTCCAAAAATTTCTCCAAAGATATGGCTAATATGGAGAGTCCTAATATATCCCAAAAATACTCCCTAATTTATCTACCAATCATAGCCCTTGAATATCTCAGTCTTTATTTTTGAATTACAGTAACCTACCTATAACAAGTAGAAAATGACCTACCAGTAGAACTGCTCATTTTTTTGCTTATATTGGTTGTCTTGCTCTCTTGCTGGTAGAATATCTTTCTGTCTTTAACCTACCGGTAGAATAGTACTCACCTATCAGTAGAATAACTCTTTATTTTGTTTCTGTCGGTAGGAATGTCGTCCTATAGGTAAAACTAATTTCTAGCTTCAGTTGTATCGATAGAAAGGGTCTTTTTCTTAATTCTGCTTGCAATAGCCTTGGCTTCACTCCTGGACCTCTTAGCCCATCCTCCAATTCAACTGCAAATACACAAATTCACTATAAAGTACAAAACTCAACTGAAATAAGAAAATTAATTGACAAGCATGATTAACATAAATGATTATGAGGCCAATAATATGCAATATTATGCTCTCAACAATATTCATTGCAAAGGCTCCGCATGATGTTTCCTAAGGTCCGATTTATCGCCTCTATTTGTCCATTAGATTAGGGATGGCTCAAGTTGTTGTACTACAACGAGGTATCCAACCACTTCCACAAACTCCGCCAAAACTGACTAAGGAACTTGTTGTCACAGTTGGATATAATGGTCTTGGAAATGCCCTATAAGTGAACAATCTCCCGAAAAAACAAGTAAGCAATATGAGAAGCATTTGAGGTTTCCCTATATGGATAAGTATGCTATTTTAGAAATCCTAGCAACCACCACATAGATAGAGTTCATACGACGTTGAGTCCACGGAAGGCCCAACACAAAGTTCACGGATAGATCCTCCCAAGGTGCATCTAGGGGTAAAAGAGTGTGGAGCACGGTATTATGTGCATGTCCCCTAGTAGTCTAACACATGTAGCACTGCTTAACAAACCTCTCCACAACTCTCTTCAATTGGGGCCAGAAGTGCTCCTACGCTAATGCAACACTCTTATCTCTGTCCATGTGTCCCCCTAAGCCACCACTATAAAGCTCACAAATGATATGCTCACGTAAAGATCCTTGGGGAATGCAAAGTCCAGTGGATTTGAACAATATGCCCTAATGGATTTGAAAACCCTCTAATATTCAAAGTCAAAGTTGGTTACCTCCCTACAAACAATGATCAACAACATAGTGTGCCGACTTAATACATCCGCTACCATATTCAACTAGCCTAACTTATGTTGCAGGGTGAAGGGCAATTTTTGAATTTTTGCCACCCACCGCGCATGCATGCGATTAATAGTAATAGAATTGATATGGTCAGTATTCATAATGAACTCTATCTAAATCAGATAATGTTGTCAATGTTGTAAAGGTCTAAAAATTGCATGAAACTCCTGCTCGTAGGTAGACCAATTTTGCCTATCTTTACCAAGTTTCTCACTAAAGAATGCTACTGGCTTACACTTCTATGAAAAAACTGGTCCAATGCCAATGTAAGAAGCATCACAATCTACCTCAAATAACTTATCAAAGCTAGGCAGTGCCAACACAGGAGTTGTAGAATGAGAGAGTAATTATAGAATTGTTCAATGGTGTGATTTGGGAGTGCAAAGCATCACCTATTTATAGACTCACTAGTAGCTTTTCATAAATGGTGCAATCATATGTAATGGTATCTTTTAGTCCAAAGGTTATCAATGATGACTTTATGAAAAGGTAAAACCACTTGAAATGGTGTCTTTTAGTTCAAGAGATATCAATTATGACTTTATGAAAAGTTATGACTATTTGTAATGGTGTCTTTTAATCAAAAGCTGTTAATGGGGACTTTATGAAAGTATGTAACTATTTGGATTGATGTCTTTAACCAAAAGTCACCAATTTTAAACTAGTAATCTTTCATGTCAATCTTTATTTTTTACCTTTCCAATTTCTCCCAAAAGTAACAAAAATATTATAACAATTTCTCATTCAATACTTAATAGTTTTAAATAAATAAATATCAAAATTATTTATTAAAAAACTATTATTTCAACAATCCTCTATATTAATTGAAATTCAATATATGATAATGCAAACACTAGTTCAAGTACAATTGAAAGGTTACTACATCAGGAAAAGTAGCCTAGTGGCCTTGAACTTTTCGTAGCAAAAGACTATAGGATTTACTTGGCTAATTAGTAGACTTGATGTCTTTGAACTATTAGTTGTTTGTGTAAACCAAGAGAATAGAAGTTTGTATTCATTTTAGCCTTGAACACCACTTAGTTTCATGAGTAACTTTAGAATAATCAGCCTATGATTCTCATAGAAGCGACTCATTGTTTACTCACATAGGTGCTTTCTAGTTAAGAGTATCCTGCTATACCCTACTTGGACTTGTCCACGTAACAGAAACATCATTAAAAATATAACTTACCCTAGTTCTGGCAGTATATATGCACTGTCTCATCATAGGAATGGGAAGAAGTTTAAAAAACTTCCTCAGTGCATATTGAATTACACACAATTCGGTTGTCCCTTTGAACTTAGATCTTGAGATCTACAGTCAGCTAAGTTGAGTTGCCATTAAGGTGACGCTTGGTTAAGTAATAGGCTTTAAGCCCATTCTCCTTGATAAACTTTCTACTTACTCTCTAGTCAAACATTTTGTAAGCAAATCCTTGATATTATCCTTTGACTTTACATAGTCAATGGATATAATACCATTCGAGAGCAATTGTCTAACAGTATTGTGTCTACGACTTACGTGTCAAGACTTAGCATTATACATACAATTCTGTGACATTCTAATCATAGATCGACTATCACAATGTATACATATTGTTGGCATAGGCTTTGGCCAATTTGGAATATCCTCCAAGAAGTTATGAAGTCATTCTACTTCTTCTCCAACTTTATCTAAGGCAATGAATTCAGATTCCATTGTAGATCTACCTATACATGTTTGTTTTGAGGATTTTCAAGACACAACTGTACTACCCAAGGTAAAGACATATCTATTTGTGAATTTTCAATCTTTAACATCAAATATCTAATTAGAATCAGTATATCCTTCGAGTGTAGCGAGGTATTTTGTGAAATGCAAACAATAGGTTTGCGTATATTTTAAATAGCCTAACACCTAATTATTGCTTTCAAGTGGTCTTTTCTGGGGTTACTTGTATATCCACTCAGCTTGCTTATAGAGTATGCTATATCAGAACAAATACAATTCATGATATACATTAAACTACCAATTATACGTGCATATGTTTTGCGTCATTATTCCTAGAAAGATGGATATTAACATCGATAGGTATTCTTATAGGTTTTATCTCATACTTTTTGAACTTATCAAGTACTTCATTAATATAGTGCGATTGAAATAACGCGAGTCCATTTGATATTCTAAAAATTTTAATTCCTAATATAACATCAGCAACACATAGATCTTTCATTTCAAACATATTGGTCAACATCCATGTGGTAGCTTTAATAACATCATTATTGTTGCCTAAAATTAGCATATTGTCTACATACAGACATACAATAACGTATCTACTATGAGTGCTCTTGACATAAACACATTTGACAACATTGTCTTGTAAAATTTCTCATGTCACTGCTTTGATGCTTGTTTTAAACCTAAAGAGATTTAATAAGCTTGCATACTTTCTTTCATAGTCCATTAGCAATGAACTCATCAAGTTGCTCAATGTATATTTTTTCATCTAATTCACCATTTAAGAATGTTGTCTTCACACCCATTTGATGTATCTCAAAACCATTCAATGGAGCTATAGCAATTAACATCCATACGGATGTTATTCTAGTAACTGGTGAATAAGTGTCAAAATAATCCAATCATTCCCTTTGTTTATATCCTTTGGCTACTAGTTTTGCTTTGTACTTGTTAATGGATCCATCAACTTTCATTTTCTTCTTAAACATTCATTTACAGTCTAAATGTTTATTACCTGATGGAAGATCCACCAATTCTCATATATAATTCCTCATAATGAATTCAATTTCTGAATTAACAGATTCCTTCCAATAAGGAGATTCGGGAGAGGATATAACTTTGTTGAAACTTTGATAATCATTCTCTAATAAACAAGTTAGAAAATCAGAACCAAACGATGTTGAAGCTTTTGTCTTTTTGATACTTCTATGTTTATCTTCTATGAACTCCTTGTCTGTATTGACCTGACCATTACTGGTCATAGCCTCAATTAGTCTCTTTAATGAGCTTGATGTATGTGACATATTAAACAAAAAATTATTTTCAAAGAACGTAGCATTCCTTGATTCAATAATTGTATTAATATACACATTAGAAATCTCAGATTTATGAATAAGAAATTGATATATATTACTGTTATAAGCATAACCAATGAAAACACAATCAATGGTTTTAGGTCATATCTTAACCTTTTTAGGATTAGGAACTGCCATTTTCGCTAGATACCTCCATATTTTTAAGTATTTATAGGAAGGTCTTCTACCTTTTCGTAGTTCATATGGTGTATAATTTGTTTTCTTAAGAGACACTTTGTTAAAAATATAGTTAACATATAGTAAAACTTCTCCTCATAAGTTTTGGGATACACCAGAACTTGATAGTATAGCATTCATCATTTCTTTTAATATTTGATTTTTACATATAGTTACATCATTTGATAGTGGTGAATAAGGGTAGTGGTTTTGTGAATAATACCATGTGTTGAACAAAACTCTATAACAAGATATTCATATTCACCTCCCCTATCATTTCTTAATGTCATAATTTTCCTGCTAATTTGATTTTCAACTTCATTTTTATAATGCTTGAAAATTTCAATTGCCTCATCTTTAATTCTAATTAAGTAAACACAACAATATCTTATGCAATTGTCACTAAAAATAATAGAATATTTTTTATCACCTCTAATTTGTACAAATTTTAAGTCATAGACATCACTGTGAATTAATTCTAGAGGTTCGGTACTTCTTTCAATTGATTTGAAAGATATTCTTGCCAATTTTGATTCCACACAAGTCTCACACTTATGATTTGGATCAATGGAACATTTAGACAAATTATTCATATTTATTAATCTTCTAATTGTATCATAATTCACATGGCCTAGCCTAGCATGCCATGTATTTGAAGATTCAAGCAAGTAAGAAGAATTATTCTCATTCTTATTGATAACAATTTTGGGTGCAATAGTCATTACATTGAGCTTAAAAAGCCTATCATTCAAGTATCCCTTCCCCTACAACTATTTTATTCTTTGAAAGCACAAACTTATCGGATACAAAGACTTAAACCCATTCTTACTAAGCAAAAAACCAGACACCAAATTCTTACGAATATCGGGCACATGAAGTACTTCCTTCAAGGTGAGTTCCTTGTTGGATGTCATCTTGAGTATCACCTTGCAACATCCTTCAACCTTGGAGGTAGAAGAGTTTCTTATGTAGAGTTGTTCATCATTATCTAATTTCTTATAAGTTGAGAACATCCATTTATTCAAACAATTGGGTTGAGTAACGCCAGTGTCAACCCATCACTCTTGGGGTTACCCACCAAGTTGTATTCAGAAACCACTGCGGAAAGGTTCATGTTAGAGACTTCCATTAAAAGTTTGTCTGATTCAGTCATGTTTGCTTAAGCATTAGGCTTATTAAAATTATTTGGCTTACAATAGTCTTTTGAAATATGCCCCAATTTTCCACAGTTGTAGCAACTGTCCTTAATTTCTTCGATCCTTGATTCGGACCTTCACCATTATACTTCCTCTTTTTTTTAGCTTTTGTTCCTCTTTCTATAATATTGGCTATAGATTCCATAGAATTAAAGACTCCATTTATCTTCTTAGATTTATGGTTATCTTCCTCAATCCTCAATCGAACTATCAACTCTTCAAGTTTCATCTTCTTGCATTTATGCTTGTGATAGTTCTTGAAATCCTTTTAAAGTGGTGGTAATTTTTCCACAATCACAGCCTCGACATGGATATCATGAAGAATTACTTGAAGTTCTTAAACTGGGGCTATCACAATCTTTGAATCCACCATTTTGAAATCCAAGAACTTGCCAACAATGAATTTCTTTGTGCCGGCATCATCGGTCTTGTATTTCTTGTCCAAAGAGTCCCAAAGTTCTTTAAAGGCTTTAACAGCACTATACACATTATACAATACATTGTCTAACCCATTGAGGATATAATTTATTTGAATACTTCCAAGCATTCACTGCAATCACCTTTTCTTTATTAGTTTCATTATTGCTTCTACAACCATTGTTTCTTGTAGAAACACGTTTTTTGTAGCCATTTCTGTTACACAAACATAAACAAATAACATTCTAATTTTAATAAACTATAGCAATAATATAATAGAATACAAAATTCTAATTTAGATTATAGCAGTACTTAATCTAATTATATATATATATATATATATCAAATATGTCTTAAGATTGTTATCCAAAGTATGTATATAATTAGAATTAATTACTAATGTTATATTGAAACTATTAAATTAAAACAGAATATTAAACAGAAACTGAAATAATGCACTTACAATGACGCAGAACTGCATGAGTAATAAAAATCTAGAAATTTAATAATAATAATAATTTGAGTCCTTTGTAATCACAATTTTCGTAAGACATATTTGCTCCCTCTTGATGCTTAAGGTTGATAAGTAATTGTCTCTTAAAATAGAATGAATTTTATTCTTGAAAATGCATCAGTTCAATCTTAAAGACTCCAACGAACACAATTTTGTGTTTATACTTGAACTGAACTTGAAATAATAATGTAGAAATATGCAAAGAGAGAGAGAGAGAGGGAAGAAAGACTAAATACTTAATTCAGAAATTAAGATAATGGAGAGAAATAGAATGAGAGAGTAATTCTAGATTTGTTCAATAGTGTGATTTGGAAGTGCAATGCATCACCTATTTATAGACTCACTAGTGACTTTTCATCAAGGGTGCAACTATATGTAATGATAGATTTTAGTTCAAAAGGTATCAATTGTGACTTTACGAAAAAGTACAACCATTTGAAATGGTATATTTTTGTCCAAGAGATATCAATAGTGATTTTATGAAAAGTTGTGACTATTTGTAATGGTATCTTTTAACCAAAAGACATTAATGGTAATTTTATGAAAGTATGTAACTATTTGGATTGATGTCTTTAACCAAAAGTCACTAATTTGAACTAGTAATCTTTCATGTCAATCTTTACTTCACACCTTTCTAATTTCTCCCAAAGTCACAAAAAATACTTTTACAATTTCTCATTTAATACTTAATAGTTTTAAACAAATAAATATCAAAATTATTTATTAAAAAACTATTATTTCCAACATAACTTTTGGCGCTCAAATTTAGTATGAAAATTTATTTTATATCCCTATAAGATGGTAAAAAAGTCATAGACAAACCCTAAGAGGTAATTTAAGTGGTAATTGGGACAAGTTGTAAACTCAAAGGTCCTGAATTTAAATCTTGACAATCTCATGAGATCAGGTCATAAGGGATTTATCTCTCATGAATACCTTAGTCTCAGTGTAGGTGATCCAGCTTTGACTAGATTGGTGAGGAAATTAATCGAGATACGTGTAAATTGACCTACACACTCCTGACCGTTGAACAAAAAAAAAAAGTTATAGACAAAGTTTATGGTCCGTTTAGTTGAAGGGATGGAAAATGTGATCGATGAAAAATAGAAATGACAGGTTTTCCATCTTCAAAGGGAAAAAAAACTATTGTCCCTTATTTTTGTTTGGTATTATAGATGGAAAGTTAGATGGATAATTTTTTTATTGTTTGGGGCATTGGAGGAAAAGAAAATTTAAAGAAACAGATTTTATGTTTAATTTACCATTATTCCCTTCAAGTAAGGCCTTGAATCTCTTCTGCAAGTGATCTAATCATGGTCATCTTTTTTTACTTGTGCAATTATATCTGATGTATTGTAGGTAAAAAAAAATGCATTTTCAAATCTGAGGTCTTCATATTAGTGGAGTTTTTAACGAGATAAACGACCTTAACAAGAGGTAAAAGAATAAAACCAAATTGGATTGCACAGGTTTATCTCACTTTCCGCCCAAAATGGAGCGGAAAATTTATGGTAGGCACAGAGTAATAGGTTTCCATCTTACTTTCCTTTCCCTCCCATTTTTTTCTCAAACCAAACACTGAAAAGTGTATCTTTCCATTCTATTTTGAACTCCCCATTTTTCATCTGCCCAGTTTTCCACCAAAACAAATAGCCTGTTAAGGACATTGGTGCCATGTCTTTTAAATTTGAGAAATTACCAAATTTAGAAAGAGCAATATTATTTGAGACCTAATTTACGATAACTTTTATGGTCTGTTTGTTTTGATGGAAAATGGGGTGGATGAAAAATGGGGAAAAGAAAATGGGGTGGATGGAAAAACTTTCCATTGTTTGGTATGGAAAAAAAGAGTGATAGAAAGAAAAATTGGAGGGAATGTTTTTCCTTCCTACCCACAATTTATTTTCCCCCCAAAAATGGGCGAAAAATGGGAAGAAGCCAACAAAATTTGACCAATAAATTTATATTTTTGCCCTTTGTTACCTTCTAATAAAACCCACTTCTCAAAACATATATTTAAATGGTAGAATTGTAAAATTGGGTATGTATGATTTTCCTTTCCTTTCATTTTTCATCTAATACAAAACGATGGAAAATATATCTCTTCTATTTTTCATCCCTCTTACTAAACAAAATGGAGGAAAAATAAATTTCTTTCCTTTATGGATGAAAAATTTATTCCTTCCACTTTTCATTCCTTCCTATTTTTCATCCTTCGTACTAAACGGACCATTAGATTGACTATGAGCTCTATACAGTGTTCAAAGGTGGACCCCTCTTAAAAATCGGAACTAATTACTTGGTTTAATATTGTGACCTCATTAGAATCATTTGGTCAATGTTAAGTTTTAATATTTAATAGAGTTCATAATCAATTTAAAAGTTACAATGAATTAAATCAATAAATTTAGATTATAAATTTAGATTATGGTACTGGAAAATTAATTTGGGCAAAATATTTTTGGAGCGCTTACGTGTCAAGATTTAGGTGGTAGAATAGAGCAATGGTGGGGGCGGAAGTGATGTAGAGCCAAAGCCAGTTGGTAAGACTTGACTAGTCAACAAGAACCAGACAACGGTTTAATGGTGGCCAATCCTGCCCAGTTCCTGGAACCTGCAATTGCCATGTCCAGGTTGGACAACTACTCCGATACCTTCCGCTCGTCACAAATTCTCCCTCTCTGACGCAGTCGCCAACGCCAACTGGGTCTTTGACATTTCTCCATCCCTCCCAATATACTCCTCTCTCTCTCCTCTCTCTTTCTCTCTCTCTCAAAATCGAAGCCACAACAATTCGGTGGGAACAATGCCGAATTGGGAGCTAAAGAATTGCTGTAAGCACGACCAGACTGTTTTTCTGGTCACCATCGGTGTCTTCTCTCTCGTGATTCTTGCGGTACGACTTTTTTCTTTTTCTTTATCTTCCTCTTTCTGCTTTTTTTTTTTATATTTTATTTTCTGGCTTTTGAGTATTCTTTTCGCTGTTCTTTATGTGCTTGTGAGTTTTATATATCCAAAAAGGGTGCTTTACGTTAATGGGTATGTTTTAGGTCAATGAACTGGATTCCTCCTCGAATCTTGTTTAGTCTATAGTGATAATTCAATTCTTTAGGGCTTAGATTTTGAGATCACATATGGTGTTTCAGAAATTGGGAGAGAAAATTTTTTAGATATAACACAAAATAAGTACCTTGAATTTTCTGAAGCGTTACAAAGAAGAATAGCGCTGTTCATATGTCACTCATTTATTTATTTATTTGATTGCTTGTATTTTCTTGCATAGATTTACTGCTTGTGTTTTCTCATATAGAGTTTTTTCCATGTAGGGATTTCACTGGTCCGTTTAAGAAATAATGGGTCTATGATGAACTTCAAGGAAAATTAGATATTGACAATTGAGAGGGTAGTGAAAGAAAGCAAAAAAAGCTTAATTCACCACAAGAACGTAGGAATAAATTGTTGAAAGACTTGGAAAATACTTGGAACTTGAGAAGAACGCCATAGGCAAAAAAGACTTTGTTGTCTTTGTTCTTTGCAAACTATGATTTCCAAACTGTTGGCAGTTTTCTATCTATAGCGTCTGTATTGCTTTACATGTTGCGGGTTGGATTGATTGAGTTTCTTGGGAATGATAACGGAAGTGAATGTCAATCATTTGTCAATTTAGCCTTATGTCTCTTATCATGGAATTTGATTTGGCTACTGTTCTCCTACTCCCTATGCCCATTTGGGTTACAATTGAACCTTGTTCACCTCATGGAAGTGAAAACCTTACGCTACTATACTCATTTGACAACTTCTAAATGGCCGAAAGATACCCTGAGATCCAACCACTGCATATGATTTTTGAACATTTTTGACATTGAGCACTATAGAAACGAGCGGGTTAGCCAAAGAGCAAATTCTTATGGGACATAAGTGCGTTGAACCCAACATGTAGTTGTATAGCAACATCTTGTGCTAGTAGACGCTACTTTATCCCTTACTGGAGGACTCGAATGAAGTCGCTTGGTAAGAAATATTAGGAAGTTGCTAGATTTTTGTCTGTCGTATTATCTTAATTTCACTAATTAATTCATTCATTCCAAGTTTCATTCAATTATTTATCCCGACAAATAGAATTTAAATAGATGTCCAGCTCACAAAATTCACCAAACAATTTCACTCAAATAACTGCGTTACTCTATCAAAGGATGGAATATAACTCCAGTTTGCTCTATATTCACCTAATGGTTGTTTTTGTTATATGGTAAGGTTGGTGCATTGTTATTGCACATAACTACTTTTATTAGGTGTCGCCGACTGCGCCTAAAAACCAGCGTAGTGGACATGTGCCGAGCTAGTCTCCTATTCGAATAGGTTTTGGGTAAACAGAATACAGGTAAGCTGTTGGAATACACTCTGCGCAAACTTTCCCGGCATTTTTTGATGTCATTTATGTTTGTCAAATACTTTTTTTGTAAGGTTTGACTTAAAACAAATGAGAAATTCTCTTCATGGTTTACTAGGAGTTCGGATAACTCTTTCCTCTAGAGTGAATTTTGAACGTTCTTAGCAAAACTCTCAGCGATTGAAGGGCAGCTTTCTATCATTTTGGCTTTTGTAAATCAGTTGTAGTTGCATCTTTACTTGATCCCATTTTTGTTAAAAGAAACTCTACTTAGGTTTTGAACCGTTTCCAAAGATAGCTGCAAAGCCCTTACTAGATAGAGGTAGCAGCATATTAGACTAGATCCATAACCTATAGCATCATTAATAGAGTTAGTAGCAGATTCTTTAGCACTCGTACCTTCGTTATGGATTAACTAGCACGAGTAGTGGTGATGGTAATCTCGTCCTTAGTTGCCGAAGATAATGGAGGTTTCAATCGAACGGATCAACCTTAATTGGCAGGTAAATTGAGACCTCAACAGAGATGATGGATGGAAACTCTTACATTTGCTTATAGTTGTTACCTCTAAGCTGGATTTTCAGTCATCTATCCCCTTTTTTTCCCCTAGTGACTAAAGTGTTTCATAAGCTATAAGGGTGAGCTATATGTATAAATTCTATGAGCAATGATTGAACTGACCGTTCCAAGTTTACCAGTGTGCCATTTTAATGGACAATCCTTGCCACCTAACTAACAAGGAATCCTAAAGAACTAGTACATAAGTGCCAGTAGCGAACCAACATATGGAAATGTATATCGTATGGTATCGTATGGTCTAACTAAGTTTTTGAACGAATCCTTAAAATTGAAGCCGAACAAGTACCACTGCATAATTTCAAGTTGCTAACACTACTATCTTTTGTATGCTATTTGTTTGCTTCTTTCTAGTTGTGGAAAATAGTGAGTCAACTATTTCCCTGGCTATTTTTAATGCTTAGGATGATTCACAACAAAAATGTGAAGGGAAAATCAGCATATGTGACAATGATGATGACATGAAGAAAGGTCAAGTCATGCAAAATTGGCTCTCATTAGGAATTAGAGGTGGCAACAGATGGCTGAAAGAAGGCTGGAAATGTTTGGCCACGCAAATGAGAACAGGAGTTGATCCTTTAAGAAGAGTAGTATGTTTAAACAAGGGACAAGTAATGAAGATAAAAAATGTACAAGATTCGTTGGTACTTTATTGGAGCATATTGCCTGGTAGAGCAAAGTGGGAAACAAAGAGGAAAAGATTCATGCACTTGATATATATTCCGCTAAGGAACTGTGATGTTGACTTGAGACCTAAAACTGCAATTGTAAACACAATGTAATGGGATGAATATACAAGATGATACATCTTTTGTGAGGAAATAATGTGTCATTCTTCATTTGGCTTCAACTTTGTCTGCCACTTCTTTGGGATTTTTTTTTTCTTGATGTTCTACTTTCTTTTAATTCATTCCTTTTAATGGTCCTAACAGCTATGGAGGACAATATTACTGACACCTTTTAAGCTCATCACAGTATTTCTTCATGAAGCAAGCCATGCAATTGCTTGTATGCTCACATGTGGTAAGGTAAAAGCTCTTTCTCCAGTCATGTTTTCTCCCAGTTGAATCTCATATGCGAAGAGATGGTTTGACATAATATACTTCTATAATGTCACACATGGTTTTCATTCCAAACCACACATCAATGACCAAGGAACCTACGTCAGACCTGGTTATGGTTTCATGACAGTTTTTGGATGCCTTTATTTTTACAGACTTGGGCACTGAATTTTTTTAATCTACTCTGAAATGCAGGTGGAGGGAATTGAGGTTCATGCAAATGAGGGTGGGGTTACCAAAACACGTGGTGGTGTATATTGGTTGATCTTGCCTGCTGGATGTAATACTCATTTTTCTCTGGCATTTTCCATTCCCATTAAAATTGTGCTTCTTTTCATGTGCTTACAGTGTCCATAAAATCGACTCCTGATGTACCATAAATTATGAAATTGCAACTATGTGGATTTTTATTTGTATTCGTTACTACTCATTTGACTATTCTTCCTTGAATTTGGCTTGTGCTTATTTAATAGTTTGTGTAACTGCTTTTTGCATCCAGATCTTGGTTCATCATTTTGGGGAATGGTTTTCATACTTGCATCCACAAATCTTATCAGTGCAAGAATTGCTGCTGGTTGCTTTATTGTTGCTCTGCTTGTTGTGCTCTTCATTGCTAAAAATGTAAGAAGATAATAAGATGTATAATTATATCCTATGTGCCCTTTTCAGATCCAGGTTTCTTTAAATATACTTAATAGTTTTGAAAATGCATGAGAGAGCTATGTTCTAAAGTTCTCAATTGTGCACAATCTTAATTGCTCTGTTTTATTGTTGAAACAGTGGACACTGCGAGGACTTTGCATCGGTCAGTACTTTTAAGATCTTCATCAGTTCTACATGATATGCAACGGCTTCTATGTTTGCGTAATTGATGCTTAAATACTGAACCACAGGTTTTATCATTTTTATTGCAATTATTTGGGTTCTGCAAGAGAAGACCACAGTCCGTATCCTTCGGTACATCATTCTCTTTATTGGTATGGGCGTGATCTTATTATATTTTTCCCTTTTCTTACTTGAACTCATTACCAAACTGGTTTCGCCCGCTTCTTGGATTTCGTCTATTGATCAATGATAAATGTTGCTTATGTGCAATCTGATAAAATGCAGGTGTTATGAACAGTCTGTTTTCGGTTTATGGTATAATCCCTCCTCCTTTTACTAGGAAAGTTTTTTATTTGTTTCCCAGAAAGTAATTTAACTAGGAAAGTTTTTTCTTGATGAACTAGAATATCATATGATAAAAATCTAATGATGCAGATATTTATGATGATCTAATATCTAGAAGAGTTAACTCCAGTGATGCTGAGAAGTTTGCAGAAATTTGTCCCTGCCCTTGTAATGGAGCTGCATGGGGAGTCATATGGTAAGTTTTTTTTATACCAAAAAGATCCTCAGCAATTGACTCTTGAGAATTTTCTTTTTGCTGTATTAAGATGTCTGTATTTTTGTTATACCTAATATTTCTCACTTGCTCACTACTTGCAGGGGAATGATATCTTTCATATTTCTTGGTGGAGCCATATACCTTGGTCTTGTCATTTTGTCTTGAGGTACAATCTTATTTTACAAAACTAGCTGCCTATATGAATAGATTCACCAAATTGCATGTGATGTTCTTATGGATTCAATGCAAAAATATGGGATTATCCCCTTCCCTCTCTTCCTCCGCCCCAAATACAGAATTATTCTGGTTTGATCTGATCAAAGAAACTGCACATAAAACAGCCATGCTTTTTTTCCTTTGATCATAATTAGAATGCTGGATTTGAAGTCCTAAATTGTGTTTCCTCTTCTGTGGATTAATCTGAACAATGATCTTGTACTCCAGGATATCGGATTACCCTGCCTGCTACTTTTGTTTCTAAATACCCTTTCCTGTTAGTAAATGATTGGGTTATTAGCAGCATATAATCTAAGCACTTATTCACACGTTTTATGGGGATCTTCAAAAATTCCTATTGAAATCCAGAGTGATGATGAACCACAGAATAACTCTCAGTCTGACTGGTTTTTTTCCTCAGTTCCTTTATTAAGTTAATGTGTTTAATGGAACACATTAACAAGGTATGGGAAATGCAATTGCAATATGGAAATTTGGAGGGCACTCATTCCGACTTCCAAAAGTCCTCATCACAAAGTGCAATGCTTATGTCTCGGTGTAGAGTTTGTAAAATGGGTTGAAATGTCATGACAAATACATGACTTATACCTTGCTCTTGTGAACCTATTGATTGATAAGGCATGAACCCTTGTGGTCTTCGCTACAATCTACCATCATTATGTCTACAGTCTACTCCAATAATTGACCATACAAAAGAAATAAGAGGATAAACCAGCACAAAATATGACCTTATTAATGTTTTCTTTTGTCATTTATTTGTTTATTTGTCAATGGAATGCGCTACACGACGCAGGGAAGCCCTCCACCTACCCATAAACCCCTGCACCCTGAGATTTATTTGCTTAACTTCTCTTGACATTATTTATTTTCCGCATTTTCTCAAGTGTGAACTTTCTGAAAACTTTCCTCAGGTGTTTACATCTGCATCTCAGTCAAACCGTGTATATATGAGATTTTGTATGATGACTTATTCAGGATGTTTCTACCTAATAACTTGTTATCTTTTCAGGTGTAGTGGACTTAGCACTCGAATTCTCTTTGATATTGCAGAGAAGAAAGTTGTTACAATATCTTATTTTGATTATTTTTCCTTTGTTAACATGCTGTATGCTTCTCAAGACATCAACCATAGGTTCATCAGATTCACATTGGACTGTTTTTTTTAAGTTGGTCATGGCCTGATTCTTTTGACCTAATCATAGTTGGGGTTCATCTTCTGCCTTATCATTATATATTGTATATAGGAAAATAGCATTGTTGAATGATAAGTGTTGAAGAAAAATGAGATTTTTTATTTTTTAAAATCTGATTGATTTCATCAACTCTTCTGTTTGCTGCTCTCTGCCTGACCGTCCACAGAAATTAAAAACCCAGCTTTCTTGGCCATTTTCATAATGCAGGCTAAGCAATTGTTCAGAAACTATGCTTTGTTAGGCTAGTTCGCGGAATACAACACAGGGTTTTGTAGCAATTCTTTTAGGATTCTAAGTTACACTTGTATAGCGCTAGAGTAAGCAGCAAGTTTTTTTGAATCTATAAAATGGGAACACAACTACTCAGGGCAAGTGAATTGATTCATTTTTGTTTTCTAATGCCATGAAGCACTGCTTTCTATGGTTCTGTTCTGTGTTCACGTATGTTACTGGTACCAAGACCTGCATATATATGTTCTAATAATGATATATAACAAAAACTGTAAAATTATGAGAACATTTTTCAGAAGTAAACGTTCACTGGATTTACGATATTTTTATAATCAAACAAACTATGATTTGAATCTAGAAAACGTATCTTCTACATGCCATCATGCAAACAAACAGAAAATGAATATAAACAAGCATGACAATAAGATTATGGTAACCATTAGTGACCTAAAGGAACAAAGTTCACTCGTCAAACATGTATAAGAGTTTCTACAATTTCAAATTAAAAAGCAAGCAGAAAATGAGCAACTTTCTTTAATATTTTCCTGCTTCCCATGCAGAAGTTCATCAATCCGACTCTCATGCAAAATTTCAGATAGCCCATAATAGATGCAATTATATCAAAATCTTTGACAAAGAGAAATAGAAACAGTAAAACTCATTAACAGCAGCTCTTAAGCCTCTGTCATTGGATATTCAAAGGCGACATCTTTCCCAGAAAGCTTCCTGTAAACTCCAGCAAATGTCTCCAGTTTGTATTCGGTGTCATTCCTTGCTTTGGGATCCAAGAAAATCTGCAAAGACCAAAGAATATTAAAAAAAGGATATGGTAGGAGTACATCATGGATGAAAAAAATGTAACAGGAGGATATATCTTTTTGCTTTAGAAAGGATTTATGTCTTGGGAGTACATTTTTATTGACACTCCTTACAAAGTAGATGCAAGTACCTTGATGATTTTTGACCCATCAATCCTGTATCTGATGCGTTTTCCAACAATCTCAGCAGGATACACAATGTCCTCAAGCATTGCATCATGAACAGCTGTAAGTGTGCGGGAGCGAGGTCTTCGAACAGCTGAACCTTTCTTTGGTGGTCGTACTATCCTTCTGGTGGCAATAAGAACCACATCCTGCCAATCATACCAGAACGATTTAATTTAATGTGCTGTTAGAAGCCACAAAGGGAAAACTAAATATATTGCATCTGCATAATTAATGCAAAAACTTATACAGGATCCAGCTCATCCTAATTCATCTTCTGTAGTCTCTGTAAATCAATAGAGCGAAAGAAGACGCAACATGGTGTTTTGGTTCCGAATTGGGTGTATGATCATCTTAATGGTGCCTTTGTAGAATTCCTTCACCATGAGATTCCAATAAATGTTCTTTTGAACCACAATTTTCTGAAAATGTCCCCAGAAATTAACTGTCAAACGAAAATCTCTTTAGGAGACTTTCTGCCAAGGGCAATGCTAGTTACACAGATGCAACCAGTACAATGAGATAACGTAGCCTCAGAACCAATACTCCAAGACATTGGCAAAGAAACATATCATTTCCAAGACAAAATATTTGTCGCTTTCCTCTCAAAAGCCTTGCACAGTTAACAATATTACAATTGACTTCCAGGATTTTCCAACCACAAAAATTAGCCCTGATCACCAAAACGACACTTATATGAACATGACAAATCCATTCTTAAGGATGATAACCGAGTACAGCACTACAATAGAATAAAAATTGAGCAATACCTTTCCGCTGAACTTTTTCTCAAGTTCTCTCACAAGCCTAAGATGAATCTTGCGGAATGCTTTCCGTAATCTATAGGGAACATGGATGACAACAGACTTGCGATTTCCAGACAAATCAATTTGACTACAAAGTACAGAAAAGAATATTGTCACGCATAGAAGTCCCCACATACACACACAGCACAAAGTCATGTTGGACATTCAAGCAGTGCAATCCTTACGCTGCCGAGTTGATGTACAGGTCCTTTAAATCACTTTTAAGTTCCTGATTTGTGTTCTCCAAATCAAATAATGCCTGCATAGGCATTTACAAAAGAGAATGTAAATTATCTATATATGTATGTATGTATGTATGTATATCAGCGGCAATCTGACCTGCGCAACAGTCTCCTCAAATTCAGTGGGTTCAACGTCCTTATCCTTGTGGATCTTCTTCATTGATGTATACATCTTGACAGATCTGATTGACAATTATCATAGATGGATCAGAGTTAATAATAGGTAGAAACTCAAGCCTCGGCAATATTATAGGATGGGAAAGTTTTTCACTAATTTGTCATATCAACATGTTCTTTTAATAAATACATTTAATTTTAGAGGCATACTTCCTCAAGCAACGGAACACTCAATGCCCAACCAGTTACAAGTTCATTTCATACTCCTCCGTAGAGCCAACAACCATTCAAGGAATTGCCTTGTGTTACTGCCTTTCAAGACACTAAATTCTTCACAATGTTTTGGTGCAAGTACTAGTACATCGAAGCCTTAGAGCGCTGCTAGACCCTAATGCCGTTATGAAGGGCCATCCACGCAAATAGAAGCTTTTCTATTTGTGCAACTTTGGTTGCCGAAAACTCGGATAAATTGATAATGACACAAATTATGGTGATTTACTAACAATTCATCATTCAAAGTCATAACTAAATCACCACTACTAGGGGCCGCCTTTCAAGGTCATATGAATATTTTTCAATATACAATTTCTCAGTTACATTTAACCTCACATAATAGGTAGCAGATTGCCTGTTCCACTTCATAAAAATCGTACAGCAGGAAATGTGAATTGAGCACTCTATTTGTCTCAACTCTCAAACAAGAGACTTGACTAGTGTCTATCACATATGCCTACAAGTCTTCCATCCGGTATTTCAAATGTGAAAGTACAAGTTAATGTGACCCATTTACATGGCCAACAGGCAACAGTTAGATCCCAAACTATACACCTCGCAGAACCATTACATAAAAAGTAGCACTGTCAGGGTAGTAGTTCAAATAATTATATAGGCACCAATTCACCAGCTGACAAGGAATGAGCAATGAAATCCACTCATCGAAATTTGGACACACAGGGGACAACATACACATGCATGCTTTACATACATTTATTCAAACCTCACACACCCCACACACAGAGACAGGTATATACAAGTAATCTACACATTCATAAACATATATACACACAGAAAATCAACATGGAACAATCATAGAAACTCATGAAGAAGAAAGGACGCAGAAATCAATAATTATAATTCATAACATTTTGATGCAGAACAAAGAAAAAAGTTCGGATGTAAACGATTAGACAAACTAAGAACAATGCAGTGATTTCATATCCACACAACAACGAAAAGCACTATAGAAGCCGCTCTCATTGCCGGCTCAACAGTAGAATCAAAAAGAAGGCATGGCCTTTAACCCTACATACTAAAAAGGCCCCAAATTTTAGAGTACAATAATGAGATATAAATCAAAGACTAAAATCCATTATAATTTAGCTTAACAAAAAAACTCTTGAAACTCCCATCATATGATTTCAATTTCAGAAAAATAAAAGAGATTAAGACTCACAGAGACTGTCATACAGTGAGTCAAAGAGGATAGGGGAAAGAGAGAGAGAGAGAACCTGGGATGCTTGTGGCTCGTGACTTCGAAGAAGAGGCGACGAGAGAGGCGACGAGAGACTCGACGAAGAAGAGGTGGCGATAGGGATTTTAGGGTTTTTGTGTATAAATATATATATTTGGAAGAATTACACTCGCTTAAAGTTTATCACTTAATTACTCAAATTTTTTGACATTTAAAATACTACATATTAAAATTTATACACGCATAATACATATGTCCCTAATGTAAAAATATGTGTTAATAAATTATATTTAAACCTCTTAAAGTTTGTAGGCATATAATATTTAGAATTTTTAAGTTTAAAATATTATACAGAGACAAAAAATACTTCAATCAAAGATAGAATATCAAATATTTTAAATTTTATAACCAAAATTTATATTCTATTATATCATTTATTAAAATAAAATTAAAATTAAAATTTATTTTTTTTAAAAAAATCATAATTAATATATAATTATACTATCTGTTGGAATAAAACTAAAAAATTAAACAAGAGGTCTAAATCATTCATAATAGAATATGAATGATTATGTCATTTATGTCATCCAAAATTCATATTTTATTATGTCATTTATTATAATTAAATCAAAAATAAAAGTTTAGTTTTTTTTAAAAAAAAAATTAGTTAGTATATAATTATACTATCTATTAGAATGAAACTAAAAAATTAAACAATGAGTCAAATTGTAATTGACACAATATCTTTTAGCTTTAATTGGATTAGTTTGATATATTAATTTGGTCGTTTGAACGATTAAATTAAATTTTAATCGATAATATAATTGTATACTAATTACGATTTTAAAGAAAAAAAATTAAAATTTTATTTTTGATTTTATTTCAATAAATGATACAATATAACATGAATTTTAGTTTTAAAATTTAAAATATTTGATATTTTATCTTTGATTTAATCATTTTTGATCTAAATATAATATTTTAAACTTAAGAGGAGTAAGTATTATATATTTACAAACTTTAAGGGGTCTAAATATAATTCATTAACTGATATATTTATATAGTCTAAATGTTATGTGCGTACAAAATTAAGGGATCTATGTGTAATATTTTAAATATCAGGAGTATGAGTAATTAAGTAACAAATCTCAAGGAGTCTAGGTGTAATTCACCCTATAAATTTTTAAAAAAATATTAAAAAAATATATATATGCAAAAATAAGGTGTGGTTTGGTAGCCGTGTGTTTGTGTTTTTTCTTTTTTTTTTTTACTTGTTGCAAAAAATACAATAACGTATTTGTGATGTATTTCTATTTTTTTTTAAGCCACTGTTTTGAAAATAAGATTCAAATCTGTAAACACCAAAAATAATTTTTTGAAAACATCCAAAATTAAAAACACATGCGCATCCCTATTAGCATAGTTTTAAAAATCGGCCCAGACATCAACCCAGCAAAGGAATTGAATCAATGAGTTATTAGTTCAACCATTGGGTCACTGGTCGAACCGGCCAAATAATAGTAAATAGGTTAAAAAATCACAATAATTATGAAAATAATATGCTTAATATATATTAGATCAAACAGAACTCCAAAATCATCAAAACTGTATCCAATATCAAATAATTAAGGTCTTCCAATTCCAGAGTTCCAACACCAAATAACATAATCAACTACAAAATTAAAAATACAAATCAACTAATAGCATAATATAAGAGTTGAATGAATCTTCAAATCAAGTAATAGCACAATTACAAACATATTATAATAGCATTCATCAAAAAATATCTTTATTATTTCTCTCTTGAGTATCTAGAATTGCTTTTTCTATGAGTTAATCTTTACTATTTCCTTGTTGAATTCATTAAAGAATATTTTCAAATCAATTTGGGTTCTTATAGAAATAAGCCTTCCTTGTGTGTGCATGTGTTGTATATATAGATTTGTGTGTGTTTGTGTGTATTTTTTTTGTGTGTGTATGTCCCAGCAAGAACATCTTGTCTGTGAGTTTATGTGTCAACAAAAATATCTCCAATTTTATTTTTTATTTTTATCACAAAGAACATTTCCAATTGTGACATCTCCAATTGAGGTATTTGAGATTAAAATATCAATCAAAATAATATGAATAAAATATTATCTAAAATATATAATACCAAACATATTTTTTATTTTTGTTTATATAATTTTTTAAATATAAATGACTATCAAACATGTTTTATATTTTTAATTTTTATCACAAAAAATAAAAATAAATTCTTTTTTTTATAAAAATAAAAACGTTACCAAACGCACCCTTAAGTTACTCCACATAAAAAAAAGAAGCAAGAAATAAATAAAAGTAACACTTTGTCAAACAACGAACTTTGTAATTTAGTGTTGTTGAAGATAGGACATACGGTAAATGACTGAAGCAAGATATTAATATAGAGATGCAAAAAATGGTTGAAGATGTTTAACCCTACAATAAAGTTATGCTTGCCAAATTTGTTTACCAAATCTTCTATCCCAAATAAAGTGGTACAATCTTCATCATTCAATATTAATAAAACCTACTTCTCTAATGGTGAAAAATGTGTCACATCATTTGGGATAGAGATTTTATAAAAATATTTGGTAACCATAATATTGCTCTAAAACCTAAATAAGTTTTTCTTTTGGACACATAGAGTCATCAAAATTTTCTAAATAATAGCTTGTGGGGATAAAGGAAGTCTTCATGCTATGGGCCTACCTTAGATTTAACATAGGGAAATTTGGAGGTCGGTCCCCCTATATGGACTTATTTGAAAATAAGTCCGTCAAAGAAACTTATTTGATTTTAAGTTTATTTTTTATCAATTTTACTATTGTAACCCTTTCCCGTAGGAATGTCATAAACGACGTTTATGAACACAATAACCAGTCATATACATCTCCTTCATGATCGCCTTCAAATCCAGTTACAATCTTCCAAGTTACAATGTTTCCTTATCCGAGAAACAAGAAACCGACATTTATCAAAAATCATTCATATTCAAAATTCAAACTCATTACATTCTATAAAATACAATTTTAATTTACTATTCCAGTTTAGTTTGGACTCTATCGACAAAATATTAATATTGAAAATTAATATTTAAAAAATAGCAATTGTAACATACTCAACAAAGACAGTAACATGGTCACTAAAAAAAATAGTAATATACTCACAAAAAATAGTAACATAGTAAAAAAGTAATAACAATTAAGAATTTAATTTTGTCAAAGTGGGCATAAACCTTGTAACTAAAATTTAAGAGAACTCATACATTAGTACTAAATTAGAGTGTTATAGATTTTGATTTTGTTGATTTTTTGGTTGCGCAAGACAATCGAGTATTCCTTAGTTGTGTTACTATGGAGAAAGTTTATGTTATTGTACGTGAACTGAAAAATAGAGTTCAAAATTTCAATATCTTGATGTTCACAGTTGGGATTGAGTGTCGTAATTCAACTATTGATTGTTTGTTACTACTCGTCATTTTGTAAATTTTCAATTTGTGGATCGTAATTTCACTAAAATCATTTGAAAGTTGATGTTACTATAAAAAAACTATTGTCTTATATTTTATAAAATTAGATGTTATTGAGTACAAAATTTTGATATTACTGTGAATATTAAAGTGTATGTTACATAATATACGTCTTAAGGTTTGCAATTGTATGTTAAA
The DNA here is from genome assembly GCA_963454935.2 of Ilex paraguariensis. Lineage (NCBI taxonomy): Eukaryota > Viridiplantae > Streptophyta > Magnoliopsida > Aquifoliales > Aquifoliaceae > Ilex > Ilex paraguariensis. The sequence continues at coordinate 411,362 of CAUOFW020005380.1, forward strand.
ATTTACTATAATAACATTAGTGTCAGTATAGTAATGCAATTGTACAGGTAACACAATCCTAATTGTAACTTCAATCATTTAGTAACATGAATGCTACTATATATTAACATTCGTGTTACTGAATTCTGTTGGCATTGTTCAATCTCCCTATATTATGCATTATTGTTGTTAAGGAAATTTTGAAATCTGATTTTGACTTAATACACCAATAATTTATTCACACATTAAACTTCTCATATATAACTATCAGAATATATAACTTCTATATAAAACTTCTGTTAATTATCACAATATTTAATAAACAGTTTTCATATATAACTGAATCAAGGGTTTTCATATATACCTCAATTATCAAATCTGTGTGATTTTTCATAACTGGACAAAACTAACACCATTAGGGGTATTTTTGAGATTTATAAAATAAGTGGACTTAAGTACCTACATATAAGTTTAAACATAGACTTACCCCAAAATAAATTTTCTTTCAAGATCTAAGTCATTATAAGTCTATCTAGAGGGACTCACCCTCAATTTTTACTTTAACATAAAAGATTTACACAATTCATATGGGAGTAAAATATGATATGTCTTCGGAAGAATTAATTTGGTACTTTTAAATTTTTGAAGACAGAAGATTCTCCTCAATGATAAAATACTATCCTAACTAAGTAAGGGTGTGTTTGTTAACTCAAATTCAGCACTTAAAATTAATGCATTCAGCACTTATTAATTAAGTTCGTTTGATAACCAAAATTTAAACTCTCTTAATATGTTAAGTGCTCCTTAAAAATAGACTACAATATTAAGTATGAGATCCATTACTTAATTCTGAAAACTGAAAGCGCTCAATAAAATCATCTTTAATAAAATTTACAATATGACAATTATACCCCAAAATATTTTACAATTCTATTAAAACTCTAATTAATCTTCTCTTCAAAAGCCCTAACCTATATATTCTCCTTATCGATCTTTTTTTTTTATTTCCCTTGTCTTCTGTAACAAAAATATACACATATAATTATAATTACACACACAAACGCACGCACTACACACACTGCACACACACAATTACACGTAGACATATACACTGCGCTCACACATACTTACACACACACACACACAACGCACACACATTTTGTTAATGAAATATAATTTATTGTATTTTTTTAATATTATTTGATTATTTATTAATTATTGTTCTTTTTTTTATCAGATGTTACTGTTCACTTATTATGTTATTCAATTTGTTATTGTTCACTTATTGTGTTATTTAGATGTTATTTATTTATTTATTTGATCAAATATTTATTAAATGTAGACTACAATATAATAATAGTGATTATGATTTATTTTATAACATATTTTATAAATATTTTTAAATTAAAGAGTGGAAGGGTAATACTAAAAATTAATTTATTTTCAGATGTCAGCTCTGTGTAGTTATCAAACAGTTTAGTTCAATTCAGTACTTAAATTTCACTGAATACAAAACAGTTCACAAATTCAATATTCAGTTTTCAGCTTTCAAACTTCAATTTTTCAGCTTTCAAATTTTAATTTTCAATTTTATTAAACACCACCTAAGTCACCTTCTGTAATTTATCCGTTATTAATATATATTTAGACGAAAATATACATTCCTAATTCTACCATATATGGTGTCCATGGGCCAAAGGCTCATATGAGCCAACCATCCTAGCTAGAAAATTCAAGGCATGGGTTAGAACATTCAGTCACTATTGGGCCTTTAGAATATCCTTTTTTTTAATCTATACATATTGTATCGACGCTAACCTCAAATTATCATGGTCATGACTGAAAAAATATTATCGAGTAAATTATCTAAATGCCTCTAAAATATTTTACTCATTTCAATTGAGCCCTAAATTAAAGTTTATTTCCATTGAATCCTTAAACTTCTTAATATCATTCAATGTGCACCTTCCATCCAATTTCGTCGAATTTTTTTATCAAAGCAGGCCCACTGATCCAAAATATTTGGGACATTGTAATGAAAAATCTCAAATCCCCAAAACCTTAAACCCAACTGTGAAACCCGCATGGCCAAACAGACTTAATGATAAAAGGACTTAATTCAATGCAACCATTAAATAAGTTGTGAATGTCAATATTAAATGGAGCCAATTTTCAATCAAATGATTGCATTAAAGGGGGGAGAATGTGAAACCAGGTAAATTAATTAAACGAGTAATGAGGTAATAAGATTTTTAAGAAAATTAAAAATCTTAATGTTTGGATTGCCTAGATGAGAAAATGAACCATGTTGTTGATTTTATCTCGGAAAATGAGTCAGGTGTGCAAATTTTGTTAAATTTGGCGTTAGGAGAAAAAAAAATCACGTTACGAACTAATATACACGATTGTGCGTGATTAAAATTACAACAAATAGCTTTTTATTCATATCACCTATAATGTATTTAAAATATCTAGTCAAAGCACTATTATCCAAGCTTGACACATAAATTTTTAACTGGATGTTGGTGAATTTCAAACAAATTAAATTGGGACACTTGACACTCTGTACACCTAGTATTTAAAAACAAGACTTATATTGGAAGTAAACCTATCAAAATCCGATAGGATATAATTAATCGACACCGTTACATGTTTAATAAATGAGTTGTGTTCGAATGAGACTTGTCAAGTCGTTTATCACACATTTACCAGTTTAAATAAAATTAATATAATAATAAATTATTAATTATTTAAAAAAATTAGCTAGAAAAAAAGAAGTAAAGAAATCAATACAAAAAAAAAAAAAAAGTAAAGTAATAGTTCAACAAAGGAGGGGAGATGGGGAACAATTCATGACAAAAGCAAATCAACTCCTTTTGTTTTTGTCCCACTTTAGTAAATGAAGGAAAACGGGGAGGGCTGCCTTACCTATAAAAGACAGTGGCCTCTAGCATCTTTTTTTTAGCCTTCAAGTCTGATTTTTATGTGAGATTTGACTAAAAATTCTTCTTTTTAGAGGTAAATACAGTTGACAGTAAAAAAAAATGGAGTATTAAATTTGTTAATATAATTTTTTAAAAATTAAATGGGTTAAATAAGTCGTGTTGTGTTACCCGTTTAGTAAACGAGTCGTGTTTGCGATGAGATTTTATACCCATTTATTAAATGTGTCGTGTACGAATTTATATATTTTTCACCCGTCACCTGTTTAACCTGACACATAACAATTTAATCTGACACGTTTGACACCCCTAATTGGAAGACTTGGTCTTCCATTCTTCCTTGCGAGCTGAAAATGCTAGAAATGAACCCTGTGTTTAGTACGATGGAAAGAAGGGTGGATGGAAAATAGAGGAGGAAAAATATAGGGGAAGGAAAGGTGTTTACTTGTTTGGTATGGAAGGAAAACACAGTGGAATGAAAAATAGGAAGGAAGCTTAATCCACTCTGTCTGCCATTTTTTTCCTTTCGGTTTTGGGCGGAAAGTGGAAGAGAAGAAGGGAATCTTGATTAAAGTTTATGCTAAATTACTATTATGCTCTCTTGTCCATTCTTATTGTGCACAATATTTTATGCCTAGTTTACTTTTGATGATGTCAGCCACTTGAAGTTCACCACTCTTTTTTAATGTTATGATTATAGAATTTAAATATTATTTTTAATTTTGTATCTTCATTTTTTATCCAGGAAAATGCACCAATGTGTAAATTATTTTTATATTCTTATTTTTTTTATTAATGCCATTTTGTCATTTTTTAATTAATAGTTACAAATCATTCAAAGCAAAATTAATTCCTCCAAAATTAATTCATAACAAAAATAAGGGGATTAAAAGATTTTTCAAATTAATTGGATTGATTTTTAATAAAAAAATCACTTAATTTATTTAAGGGTAGAATTGTAAATTGGGCATATATGCTTTTCCTTTTCTTTTATTTTTCATCCAATACCAAACAATATAAAATATATCCCTCTTACTTTCCATCTTTCCTACCAAACAAAAAAGAAGGAAAATAACATTCTTTCCTTGAATGATAGAAACCTTATTCTTTCCACTTTTCCTTCATTCCTTCCATCTTTCCATCGTTCGTACCAAACAGACTTGAAGAGAGAATGAAAGCTTGAAAGTTCCTCCATTTCTCCTCCTTTTTTTTTTTTTTTTTAATTTTATCTCTGGATTCAACCATTAAAACTTGATTAGGCAAAAACAAAAATTGTTCCACATGTCAAGGGCTACCCGTTCACACCAAGATCGCCCTATTCCCTCTCATTTTACTACCCATAATTTTTTGGACAATAGCTAGGGTAAAACCATTCCAATTTTGCTTGGCTCTTCTTATTCGATTATTGCTTGGGTTTTCTAAAGTCTTTTTTTACCACTTCAAATGGGCTTCTTTGCCACCATTTTGCCTACATTTTGAGTGGTTTTAAAGCTTTAAAAATGAGGTGGACATTCCCTTCTATTGGGTTCTAATTCCAAACTAATGTGTGTATGTGATTTGGGTTAATTATAGGATTTATAGTTAATCATTTAATATGTAGAACCCTAGCAAGATTAAATTGATATATGTTAGATAAGCGGCTAAAAGCATGTTATGTGTAAATTAGCATGGGCTTGATGTATTATTGGCATATCAAGCTTACTTGATTATTAGCATATGATATGGATGTGAATTTACATCCATGTTAAACAATTAACATAATTCATTGTGCTTATGTTTATGTAATTAATAAACATATTACTATGTTGAAAGTATCAAACATGCGATGTGTTTAATTTGATGCACATTACATGTTTGACGAAATTCATGATAATAAATATTTGTATTTTTTTTAGTATTTAAGATTGTATGTCCATTTCATTATATTTGAACACACATGGCATGTGCACATTTGTTACATCACATCCACGATGCATTGACATGGTTGGTGTTGTGTGTGCGTGGGTTGGTCACTTACCGTAGAGGTGAGTGTGTGGGGCTTGAAAATATGACCAAAGTTCGATTAAGTCTCATGTGAACAATGATAATAAAATGATGGGTTATTAGTAAGAAGGGATAGAATATCCCTTTGGTGTATAGCCCGGATATGTAGGTCACACACTTAGCCTTTGGTGTTGTGAACCCATAAAAGTGTGACAGTAAATGCTGGACTAGGGTGTGAAACCTGAGATCCATGTTGATTGGGTAGGCCATTGGTGTAGATTCCATAAATACCCTACTTAAAAAATATAATAAACTACAAGGTCATTAAGTTAACTCAATTGTGTGGGCATAAAGTGTCCGGTTCATGAGCATGTCATTACATTTGTTGTGGGAGCCTGGGTTGAGTTCGGAGTTGGTTATGCATGCATGAAACATCACCTTATATCATGACATAGTTGGTTGTATTTATTTATGTTACATGTTACATATATGAATGCTTGATGTATATGAATGTGTATCACTCATAACATGCATCATTAGGTTTGGAGGCTTACCTTATAGCAGATTTCCTCTATTGGAATTAGGCTCACCCTGTCATGGGAAAAACATTTCAATTTTTGTTGATGCTCCTGTGGATGGCTCGCACTTGGGCTCACCTTTTAAGATTCCGTATTATTTTTGAATAATAATAGTAATAATAATAATGGTGTTAGAAACTTCAAAGCGTAATTCGTAAAATAATCGCAAGGTTTAAGTTTACTTGTAATGACTTTTGGGTCAAATATAGATTTAGAGGCATGTAACCTTTAGAAGGGTAGTTAAATAATCATTCTAAAAGTTTATAGGTCAAAAGAATATCGCTATTGAATCCAAGAGTGGCAAAAAAAGATGGGTTAGACATTTAGTCGGTATTGTGATCTAAAAGAGTAAAAATTATAAATTTGGCATTTTGGGTATAATTTGCCTTGAATTTTTATAGAACTCATAAAAATAAATATTTTTAGCCTAAAATAACATTAAAAATGTATCCGAAATGTCAAAAAACCTTTAGGTAGTCATACATATCAAATTGGAGAAGTTTTAGGATAAAATTGTAATTTTGAAGAAAATACATTTTTTTTGGTCTTGTGAAATGGTACCCAGCATGAATTTCTGCCCTTATAACCCCATTTTCATGTTCATTTCTCTCATTTTTCTCACACCTCTCACCCAATACTACTTCATAAACCTTAGAATTAGAGAGAGGAAAAGAGAAGAAGGTCAGTAGAGCTTGGACTTTTGCTTGAAAATTTAAGAACATTATTTGTGATTCTTGAATTCACTTTGACGATTTGAAGGTGGAGCTTGTGTTCTTGGGTTTGAGGTAGGGTTTTCCTTTCTCTTGCATATACATTGATACATCTCATGTATGTTCTATATCTATTTGTTTAGTATGAGCTAAATACATGCTATGAGTCTTAATTAAATAATGAGTTTACTAAGAATTTGTAAACTTTCATGCATTAAATGAATTTGGGTAATGTGAGTTTGAAACTTTAACTTGATTTTTGATTATTATTGAACTATTTTAAAGTATGGAAAGGGTAATGTTGATGTATATAACTTCCTAATCATTTAATTTGCTAAATTTGCTACAAAATGGTACAAATTGTATTTTTGGTGTGTGTGTGTTAGTCATTTTAAAAATGTGCTAGTTGGAAATAGAAATGTGAGAGTTTATAAAACTATGTATTTTTTTAAAAGTGTCAAAGTTCTAGTTGGTATTGGCAATGGAAGGTGATTATAAAATTATGATTTGAAACTTGTATGCTCGGTACCGACATGCAAAGGGTTAGTAGAAAGTTGGGGCCTTGAAGGGGTTTACCAAGGTGGCTACTAGTCCTGGGGGGGATTAGTGATGGTAGCGGTTTTCGATGACAGCCAGTGTGACATCACAAGTTGTGCCCTATATATCTCCCCTGAAAAGTAAAAAGGGCAACGAGACCCTAGGGTGCAAGACTCAAAAGGTTCCCTAGGGATGGTTCATTCGCAAACTGGTGTTGGTTTGATTATATTTGTTTGTATGGGTAGCATACATGAATTTTTGGTGCCAAGAAACTAATAGACCAATATTCCCATAACTCTTGAGTGGGGTGAGGTAAGTTGAGGTTGAGGCAAAAGTACGTGTAGTTAATATTTTTGAAAAATACTCTGGAAAGAACAAGTTTATGAAATTGTGTTTAAAATAAGAAATGATTACTTTACCAGATTTGTTATACATATACTTGTATAAAAATTGCTCACCTCATACTTTATAAAATCAATGGTGCGGCATTATGTTCTAAGAAGAGAGGTTTTATACTGTTATTTTGAGATTTGATTTCGATGTGGTAAATTCTTTGACGTTTCACTTATGTATTTCAATTGAAAGTACGTAGTGTACTTTCAAAAATGCTTACTACTTATCGTGTACCTAGATTTATTGATAAATTATTTCATTAGCTATCATTATCACTACAACAATTATGGATTTTAGTGACAAATTTTTCAGTGACCAAGCTATTGTCGTCATTATGATACTCTTTTAAAGATGACATATTAATTTGCCACTGATGGTACAGGATGAGTGATGACAACACTATTTGTCTCAAAAAATTAACTTTTAGTGATGAATAATTGTTCATCACTGTAACTTCGTCACTAAAAGTGGGAGAAATTGGATAAATAGTGATAAATTTTATTGTTGTCACTCAAAATGATAAACAATTACTTTTAATGACGAAATTAGTCACCTCTTAAAGTTTCAAGGTTTTGGTGATGACTTGGATGTTGTCCTAAAACACTAATAGCTTTAGTGGTGACTTTGATGTCATCACTAGAACATTCATAGTTTTAGTGACAATGTTAGTGTTGTTACTAAAATTTTTATACTTTTAGTGATGATTGTCAAGTCGCCACTAAAATTTTCATATTTTTAGTAACTAAATTAATTATGTCACTAAAAAGTAATATTGTTTATGTCACTACATTGGAGCTGTCAAGTGGCTTATTTTATATCGTTTGGCAAATTTCAAATTATATCATATCGATATGTCATTTCTCACATCGTCTACTAACTTAGAAAAATAAAAAACTTAACACTCTTGTTATTTCTAGACCAAACTATACCGTTAATTAAGCTTGTTAACAAAATTCTGAAAGACCCTTAATACATCCAAATAATAAAACCATAAATCTATTTAATTTAAATATCAATAATCATGACACAACTTAGCTAGTATAGTGGTGTAAGATAAGTTGAAGTCAACTCAAGTTAAATCAAAATTTTTAAAACTCTCAGTTTGAGCTTAATTTGAAATTTTCAATTCGAGTGTCATTCATGGTTAAATTTTGAAATTTGATGATATGCATGTAGAGGTGAAATTTGAATCAAAATTGACTTCAATTGATGTTTGATTTTGAGGTAGATAACATGGATAAAAATTCAAGTTGAAATCCAATTTAATTCAAGCTTGAATCTCAAGTTACACAATTAGGGTGCAAATTTGATTTCAATTGGGTTGGATCCTAAATAGTAAGTGATATAAATTGAGTATTTTTTGAATTTAAATTGATAATTTTTTTTATCTAAAATTTGGTTGATATGGATTATTTTTTTTGAATTGGCCTACGTTGGACCCATCAAGTTTCACTTTCACCCCAAATTTCACCTTTCATGAGCCATCACCAAATCCAAGGGGATGTGACTCGGATTATGTTGGGTTGTGTTCAGGTCATGTTATATCATGTTCATGTCAAATATTAGACAACCATAACTAAGTTAGTATGATTAATCATGTGAAATATCTAAATACTAGCCAAACAACCTATGAATTAACTGTATCAAGTATTATGTCATGTTTGAGTTGACCCATATAACTCATGAATTAAAAAAAAAATTTGGGTATGTTTAAAAATTTTAGATTTTATCACACATCTATAAAATAAGGGACAACAGATTTTAAATTCCAAACTTATAAAATTATTCGAACGTTCTAAATTATTTCAAAATTATTGATCCAACAAATAATATTGACCCTTAAAATATTTTATTTTTGAGTCTTTCAATCATGCCACATGACGCTATATTTTTTATTACCTAAAGTCTCTTCAAATATTTTTTTAATATAATCATATTCCCTATTTTTAAATCAAAATTCCTAAAACCCTATTAGCAAAACCCCCCTGTTATTTAGTATCACTGGACGACGCAGCAAGGCTAGCAACTAGCTTGACTCCCTTTCCCCCGGGGCCCTTCTCTCTCTCTCTCTCTCTCCATCCCAGAACACCAAGCAAAATCTCTGCCCCTTGCCTTTTCTTTTTTTCTTTTGTTCAATTCTCACTCACAAACCACCATGTCAAAGTTTTGTAGTTGGTAAAGTTAAAAAGGTATGCTTTTATTTTGTCTTACATGGAATGATTTTGTTGTGATCCTCATGTACACATGTTTGATGTTGGACCAGTAGAATGTGGTGTTGTTCTTAGATGAAATTTCATTCAATTAATTAATGGGTTTGACTACCCATTGAATTTTAGTATGTGTAGTGTACTTTTAATCTATTTTATATCGTGCATGAGAATTCAAATTTTCAAGAATCAATAAGAACATTGAAAAGTTAATTTTGGGGAAGCTTTTGATTATAGCATGTATGCGGGTGTTGATGATGATAATAACAATGATGACAATGGTGCTGCTGATGACAAAACTATAGAGGAGGAAGAAGATGTTGATGAAATACAAGAAATTCTAAAAGATGTACACAACGGAACTTTTATGGATACTTGTCCAAGTTAGACATTTGACAACCATGACGTTGATAATGTAACTGAAGGGGAAACTAAAAAATTTGATAGATTATTGAAGGAAGCACAACTAGAACTTTATCCAGGTTGCAAAAGGTTTTCAAATTTGTCTTTTCTCGTGAAGTTTCTTCATCTCAAGGTAATCAATCATTGGAGTAACAAATCATTGAGCATGATGCTTGAGTTATTGAGAGAGTTTTTGCCAGATGGTGAGACACTTCCAAAGTCGTATTATGAGACTAAAACAATTTTATGAGATTTGGGACTTGGATATGTGCCAATTCATGCATGTCAATATGATTGTGCACTATTTTGGAAGGAGCATAAAGATAGAACAGATTGTCCCGTATGCGGTGCATCCAGATGGAAAGTTGACAACGACAAGGGAAAACGAATTCCACACAAGGTTTTGCGTTACTTTCCACTGAAACCAAGGCTACAAAGATTGTTTATATCAAGAAAAGTTGCTATAGACATGAGATGGCATAAAGATAAATGTGTTGATGATGAGGATGAATTAAGGCACCCCGCTGACTCTAAAGCCTAGAAAGAATTTGACAAGGAGCACGAGTGGTTGGCACAAAATCTTCGCAATGTAAGCCTTGGATTAGCAACTGATGGTTTCAGTCCGTTTAGTAACATGAGTAATTCATATAGCATATGGCCAGTAGTTCTTATGCCGTATAACTTGCCTCCTTGGAAATGTATGAAAGAGCAATATTTCATGATGTCTTTACTTATTCATGTACCTCAAGCACCTGGTAATGACATTGATGTATTTATGCGACAGTTAATAAATGAACTAAAAGAGTTAAGGGAAGATAGGGTATAGACTCATGATGTTTTTACTGGAAAAAGTTTCCAAATGCATGCAATAGTCTTATGGACAATCAATGACTTTCCAACATATGGTAAATTATCTGGATGGAGCACCAAAGGAGACATGGCATGTCCTACTTGCAACGAGGAGAAATCTTCACGACTATTAAGAAATAAGATTTCTTTCATGGGCCATCAGCGATACCTTCCACCCCAACATAGTTGGAGGAAAAGTAACATATTTGATGGTAAGCAAGACCATCGGTTGGCACTAAGAAATTGTCTGGGGAAGACGTGCTTGAACAATTAAATCACATGAAAGATGTTAGCTATGGGAAGCACCCAAATAATAAGAAAAGAAAGCGAACCCCCGAAGAGATGAATTGGAGAAAAAGGTGCAAGTTTTTTGAATTGCTGTATTGGAAAACACTCAAGCTCTGACACAATCTCGATGTGATGCACATAGAGAAAAACATATGTGAGAGTGTGTTGGGAACTTTGTTAAATATTGCTGGAAAAACTAAAAGACACTTATAAGGCGAGACAAGATTTGGAGGATATGAATATAAGGAAGGAACTACACCTACAGCGTAATGGCGATTCTTATGTAATGCCACCTGCATGTTACACATTTTCCCATAAAAAAATGCAAGGATTTTGGACGGTTAGTAGTGCAAATAAATCGATGGGTTGTGTCCTAAACAGAGTGTGACTGCCAATTATCATCACTAAAACTCTTTAGTGATGAACTACACATTTATAGTGACAAAAATTTTTGTCACAAAAAACCTAAATTATTGTAGTGTATGATTATAAACTGTTGGTATTTAAAATCTTGTATGTACTTGAGAAAATGATTATTCGACAGAGTGTGTGGTTACTTACCTATGTTATTTAATATTTTCAGTTATGGGCATATGTTGGTGGACTGCATAGTGGGAGTATCGAAGTAGAAGATAGTTGTTATGATTTTTATATATTTAGTTGGAGTATGTAAAGAACAATGTACGATGATGTATATTATTAAAGATTTATAAATGATTTATATTTTGGTTAATTTGAGAGAATATGTATAGATTGAGACCTTTTAAATGATTTACTTATAAAGATTTTAGATATTCTGTATATTATGTTCATGACGAAGAATTTTGTATAATTAAATTATAACCTGAGTTTGGGAAAACTTCATGGGCCTCCATTTGCCACCCTGGTATTGAACAATAATGATTTATTTGTGAATATCATGAAAAGGAATATATTTGATTGATATGATGCAAATAATTAGTTAAGTATAATTATTATGTTTAATACTCTCACAGGTTAGCAAATTACACCCAAACCCCCTGAAATTTGTAAGCGTGTAATACTTAGACCCTTAAAGTTTAAAATGTTATACTTAGATAAAAAATACTCCAATCAAATATATAATATCAAATATTTTAAATTTTTCACTAAAATTTCTGTTCTATTATGACATTTATTGAAATAATATCAAAAATAAAAATCTAATTTTTTTTCTTAAAAAATCATAGTTAGTATACAATTATAGCATAAAATTTTTAAGAAAAAAAAATTAAAAATTTATTTTTAATTTTATTTGATACAATAGAATATGAATTTTGGTTATAAAACTAAAAATATTTGATATTCTATCTTTAATTGGAGTTTTTTTTGTCTAAGTATAACATTTTAAACTTGAGGGGTCTAAGCATTATACGCTTACAAACTTTAGAGGGTCTGGGTGTAATTTGCTAACGGATATACTAACGAGGCATTTGACAACAAGGGGAGTAAGTGTTTTGAGCGTACAAATTTCAGGGGTCTGTATATAATATTTTAAATGTTAGGGGGTCTAAGTGATTAAATGACAAAACTAAAGGGATCTGAATATAATTCTCCCTATATTTTACCATTTTCTCGCTCTAATTCTATATTATGATGTAAAAAATATTTTGTCCTCCACCGTTCACCATTTCACAACAATTTGGACAGTTTAACATAAAAAGTTCAACCACTGAATAATAGTCTCATTTGCTAATTGTTAATTGAATTATCTGCATCTGAGAATTATCTTCTATTTTTTTAAGTTGACACACTAAGATTTATGGGTGGGGCTATTCCCATCCCATTTAATTATTTATTTCACAGTTTACCCCATCAGCAAAATCTGGGAATTTTAATAACTTAAGTGAGGGGTAAAATAGTAATTAACCCATTAAGCATGGGTTAAAAATATAAATTTTTATATAACTTGGAAGACAAAAAATACTTCACCGTTGGATTTGTCTCGTGAAATCTAATTATCTAGTCAATTTTCATTGAATTCCAAGACAATTGGATTTTTTGCATGCTATGAAATGACCAAGTGTCGCATGACTAAAATTATCATGATCAGATTTTATTCACAGGACTCAAAAAATAATTTAAAATTAGTTGAATAAATTTATTAAATTTAACATAGGGTGATATTTAATTGGTTCAAAATAAAAGTAGACCCATTAAAACAAGACGTGTGGCCAATTTTGGACCAAATATATAAAGAAGAAAAAAAAAGAGACTTAGGTGGTGTTTAATAAAATTGAAAGCTGAATGCTGAATTTGTGGATTATTTAGTTTTACTAAAATTTAAGTATTGAATTGAACTAAACTGTTTTATAATTTCATAGGGCTGACGTCTGAAAATAAATTAATTTTCAGTTTTACCCTTCCACTCTTTAATTTGAAAATATTTATAAAATATGTCATAACATAAATCATAATCACTATTACTATATTGTAATATATATTTAACAAATATTTGATCAAAATAAATTAATAAATAACAATATAAATAACACAATAATTGAACAATAACAAATTGAATAACATAATAAGTGAACAATAACATCTGATAAAAAAATAATAACTAATAAATAATCAAATAATCAAATAATAATGAAAAAATACAATAAATTAGATTTAATTAACAATATGTGTGTGTGCAGTGCATGCATTTGTATGTGTAATTATAATTAAGTATGTATATTTTTGTTACAGAAAACAAGGAAAAAAAATAGAGATAGACAAGGAGAATATATAGGTTAGGGGTTTTGAAAAGAAGACTAATTAGAATTTTAATAGGATTTTAAGATATTTCTGAGTATAATTGTCATATTGTAAATATTATTAAAGATGATTTTGGTGAGCACTTTCGGCTTTCAGAATTAAGTAAGGGATCTGTAACACCCCGCATTTTCTTTTATATATGTATATAGATATATAGTAAATAATTTTGGTAAAAATGTGCATATGTGTAGTGATGTGTGTTTGAATTTGGTAGATTAGAAAAATAGATATTTAAAATGTTAGTGGAAATAATAGTTGAAATTTGGTTTTAATAAGTGAAAATATGAAATTTTAGGTCCTAGAACTTTTATTAAATAGGTTTGGTGTAGAAATATGTGTTGGAGATGTTTGAGATGGATTTGATTGGCTTAGGAATGGATTGAAAATGGAAAAATGATGAAACAGGATGTGAACAGTGCACGTGAACAGTGCACTGGCTACAACTTCAAGCGCGATTTTGACCTTGATGCATTCAATATCTCTCAAAACTCAAAACATGAAAGTTTTAGAGCTATTTCTTAGTATTAGATATCATCTTGAATCATCACAATCAGAGCTCATATGAGAGAGTTATGCTCAGATAACAAAATGATGTCAAAATAGCCCAATTACCTTGAACAGTGCACTGGCTGCAACTTCAAGCCCAATTTAGACCTTGATGCATTCAATATCTCTCAAAAATCCAAACATAAAAGTTTTAGAGATCTTTCTTATCATTCCATAGCATCTTTAATCATCTCAATCGGAGCTTGGATGAGAGAGTTATGCCCAGATAACGAAGCGAAGTCCAAATAGTCCAATTAGCTTCGTTTTGCATTTCATGTCTCCATTTGCATCCTAAATCAAAATATAAGAATAATGAGTATATTTAGGCTTCAAATAAGTATAAAAGGCTTTAAGAATCACCCTTTATCACATTTTATTTGCAAACAACTCAAAACTTCATTAATAGCCGGTTCGGATGAGTAAATAGAAACTTTAGTGTTTCGGGTATACGTTGGCTTTGGTTTTGAGATAAATCATAAAAATAAATATTTTTAGGTTAAAATAATATTAAAAATGAATCCGAAACATCAAAAAACCTTATGGTAGTCATATGGATCAAATTGGAGATTATTAATGGTAAAACCGTAATTTTAGAGAAAATCAAAACAAGCTATGAACAGTAAATTTCGGGGCTGAGGTGTTTTAAACCCTATTTTCATCCCATTTGCCCTCATTTCTTTCACTCCACTCTCACACCTACACCTCTTGGAACCCTAGAGAGCATTAGAGAGGAAGAAAGGAAGGGAAAAACAAGAGATTTAAGGGTAGATTCAAGATCAAAGTTCAAGTTCTTCCTACAAACTAAAGATTCAAGGCATGAGTTTTCTTTCATTCACTTACATTGAGGCTAGGGTATTTATATATGTATGTTTTGGCTATCAATGATATATATATATATGCAATAGAATCATCTTCTCTTAGGCTTTTTGCAAGGATTACATGTTTTGAACAAAGTAGGGTTTAATACCCATGAAATCTCCTTTCTAGTTTTAAAATCCTAATTTTTGGAGAGTGATGTATTTCTTTCCTAATGCTTTCTTTATTATGGATTTCGAAACCTTAATGCTTTGTGTTGGGCATAAAAATGATGTTATTGTGATCTCATGTATTTTCTTAGTTAGTTGTGGAATTGTTACATGATATATTTTGGGGATTTTGGATAGATGCTTGTAAATTGAAATAAATGTTGGAATTGTATGCTTGGTTGGGTTGTTTGTGATGCACATGAGTGAGAGGTTCCTTGTAAGGATGCTCACCTTTTTCCAAGAGGTTTCCAGTAAGGATGCTTGGGAAACAATATAGTGATTGGTGAGAAGTTCCATGTAAGGATACTCATCCATTCTCAAGAGATTTCCGGTAAGGATGCTTGAGAATCAAAGGTGACCTAAAGGGGGGTGGAGGTTACCACAAAGTATGCCACCTACCAAAAGAATTATTGGGAATTGGTTATGATAATTAATGGTTATTATTTGTATGTGGTACTCGTTTATTCATTTAAATAGTATTTTTAAATAAACTTGAGATTCTTTTTAAATGTCACTGCTTTATTTCAAATTATGTATCTATGTTATGTTAAAATTGAGACCAACCATTTTAAATACTTTTCTAAACCTTGTATGGGTTTGGGAGATTTTTTCTATAGAGCTTTGTACTCACCCCTTATCGTTAACATTTTTCAAATTATCCGCTTGAGGAGGAGGACGTAAGGGTCGAGGAGCCCGCTACTTGGGAGACTCTACTGGACGGGAGTGTGGATCCTGAGGTGGACGCATAGAGCGACCTCCTTTCATTTTGTACTAGACTAGGACATTCTTTTGGAACATTGTGTAGTCTAACTTCTTTTGTTTATTCCACTGCGCTTCTTTTATTAATTTTTGAAATGTAATAGTCATGACTTGGGCTTATTCTTTTGGATAATGTTGTAAATATTCGTGGATGACAAATGAAGTCTTATTTCTTAAAGAATTATATTAGTGCTCTCATGATATGAATGATTTTAGAATGTAATGCCGTCTAGGGTGCGTTTTGGGGTGTTACAGGATCTCCTACTTAATATTGTAGTATATTTTTAAGGAGCACTTAACATATTAAGAGAGTTTTAATTTTGGTGATCAAATAGACTTAATTAATAAGTGCTAAATATATTCATTTTAAGTGCTGAATTTGGGTTAACAAACACACTCTTAGTCTCCACCACACACACCAAAGGATCACCCGAGAGAGAAGGAGAAAAGAGAGAAAGAGCAAAAGAAAAAGAAAAGAAAGAAAAGACATTATTTGAATCTTCTTGTTGCGATCTAGCAAGATCCGAGTGACGACTAGCCTCAAAACAAGAATTAAAGTTGTTCACAACGGTGAGGGCTACGTGTTAGTACCAAGTATGTTCAATTACGATACGTTTCAAAAATCGGAGTTTTACTATTTATCTTCTTTTTGTCGTGATCTAGCAAAATCCGAGTGACGACTCGCCTCGAAGCAAAAGTTAAAGTTGTTCACAATGGTGTGGGCTACACGCTAGTACCAATTACGTTCAATTATGATACGTTCCAAAAATTGAAGTTTTGACTGGGAAGTGAAGAAGGCATCGTTTAACTTCTTCAAGGGTCTCTTAACGACAGGTACACTCTGCCAGAGGTAGGTTTCCCTTATTTAGATGTAATTTCAATATAGAATATGACATATGAAATGTGTGTTGGGATTTAATAAACTTTAAATCCACTGACAAACACGCACAATCGAATAACAAACCAAGAACATAAAGCACTAAGAAACAAAAAAGAACAAGACACATATTTTACGTGGTTTAACAATTTTTCTACGTCCACAAAGTTGTAGGGATTTCACTATTGAGAGAGATGAATACAGAGAGCGGTTGTACAAAACACCATAAACCCTAATCACCAAACCAACGGGTTTTATATGTCCTGCGCACTAGGCTACAAAATAGGCTCAAAAAATTTTCCTCGGAGGCGTTGCCCCCAAACCCCCATGAGACTTGCCCAAGCCTCAAAAAATTTCCCATTAAAAAATTACGCAACATTATTTCGGGTCGGGTCATCATCCGAAT